>JANHGN010006677.1:0-22552 GCA_024605025.1 Megaceryle maxima | reverse complement strand
GGGGCTTGGAAACCCCTCCAGGGATCACGGGGACTCCCCCCCTGCCCTGGCCAGCCTGGGACAGCCCTGGACAACCCGCAAGGCCTTGAAGAAGTTGTTCCTCAGCTCCAACCTCAACCTCCCCTGGGGCAGCTTGAGGCTGGTTCCTGTTGTCTTATCAAGCAACAAACAATTTCGCTTCTAACTCTTGATTTATTGCCACTTTTTCCAGCGATCCCCCCGCAGCATGGTCGCTGGGCCCAGGCCTGAGTTCCCGCCCGCTGTTTCCATGGCAACTGCCCGGACCGGAAGCGTCTTCCCGCGCGGGGCACGCCGGGAACTGTGGTCCCGCTCGCGCACTTCCGCTCGCGGCGTCAAGATGGTGGCGCTGCCGTCGGCTGGGGGCTGGGCCCCACTCGGGCCTCCGCAGCCCCAAGGGCGAGCGGCGGAGGGGGGTGGAGCGGCCCGTTGTCCCCGGGCTGTGTGCGTGTGTGCGGGGTGTTCATAGCTCTGCGTATATCTGTGTAGGCCACCAGCACCCCGGCTGTGTCAGCACTGGGGTGGCAGCAGGTCCAGGGCAGGGACCGTCCCCCTGCACTGGGGAGGCCGCCCCCTGGAATCCTGGGGTCAGTTCTGGGCCCCTCGCTCCCAGCAGGACATGGAGGGGCTGGAGCGTGGCCAGAGAAGTCTGAGCTCCCCGATGGCCAATTCTTGGCACATTTGGCTGGAGCTGGCACTGTAGAGCTGCTTAGAGCTGCCCGGTGACTGGCCGGGACCATCGATACAACACGAAGCCAGGGTTCAGGTCCCAGAATGAGAACACTGCTACGGGATGAGGTGCCTCTTGGAAACAGACCTTCAGCCGCAGCCGTGGCTCCTCTGTAAGGGGGCAGTGGGGGCGCGGCGGGCGCTGGTTGGTATTTCCGCATCCCAGGGGGTTCAGCATTTCCATCCCCAATGGGCCGGTGTTTCCTGTAGCCCAGTAGGTCGGTATTTCCATCCCCCAGCACGTTTAATGGGGGGTTCACACTGTGCGGGGCCAAACAATGAGCTTTTCCGTGTCCCCCCCAGCCAGCACCTGGGCTACGCGTGGCCACTTCAGCTCCAGCCCTGCTTGACTATTCCCCTTAAAATGAAAAAGGGTTTGGGGGGTGATTTCTTTGGGTGGCGGGGATGGCGAAGGAGGTGACGCTGGTGTGAATACAGTGACTCGGCGGCAGCTGAGGGTGTGGCTGCCTGTGTCCATGCGGGTGTTGTGTTTATTTACCACTCTGCTCGTGGCTGTTGAGCCAGGCATGGCTGCCGGGTGCGCTGGGCAGGGGCCGAGCTCCACTGCGCCCAGAGCTGGGCTCATGGTCAGACTAACGATGGCATTTGTCCCAGAGTCCCTGAAGAGAGCAGGCTGGGGCCGCAGGCAGGCGGTGGTCGAGGTGTAGGAGGCAGGACTCAAGCTCTCGGCAGTGCAAGAGCCGGGGAGGGCGGAGGAAAAAGGGGCTGAAGTGCAGAGCGAGCTGGAGAAGGAGCCGGAACGTGGTAACTGGTGGCCCCCGTGATGCGAGTGGATCGTTAAGGGGCAGCTGACGAGGAAGCCGGGTTGTGTCCTGCAGACCAGCTCACCCTCACCTGGCACTGGATGTGGGCCGTGCTGGTTTGTCCCCAGTGCCAAAGCTCTTCCCTGGTGCTCAGCGCGTGGGGAAGGCACCGTCCCCAGCTCCGCCGCAGCTTCCCCCTCCTCACTGCCGCTCCAGCTGGGAAACGTACTGCCCTGTGAAGCCACCGTCACCTCGTCGCTTCCAGCTCGAATCCAAGCTTGGCCACAGCCGGGATGCGCGGCCCGTGCCACGCTGGGTCCTCCCGTGCCCACGGCACTGCTGGGCTGGGGACGGGGGCTCAGCTCCCTGGGTGTCCTCAGCAAGCGGTGGCTACACCTCGGTGGAGTAGTACTGGATTGTGCTGGGGGAGACAGGAGAGGGGCACGGTGGGCGGGTGCCGTCCAAACCGGGAAGCAGTGGGGAGGCGTGGAAAATACTGCGGGGGAACGGGGCCTTTTGCCAAAAATAAATGAGAAAAATGACCAGGCTGCTTGTGGGGGGTCCCTGTTTGTTTGGGGGGGGTCCCTGTTTGGGGGTCCCTGTTTGTGGGAATCCCTCCTCAAGGGGAAGCCAGCGCTCACAGCTGAGCTGTGCCAGGCGGTGCTCCTGGAGCAGGTGACGGTGAGGAGGGTCCAGCTGAGCCCTCCCCCGTGAGACAGCAGCACCAGTGCTGCCCAGCCTTTGGCTCTCAGCTACTGGTTCTGTTTCCAGATGAAATAATTGTTTTGTTTTGTTTTTTAACAAAGTTTAAGTGGAAAATCTGGGCAAAATTGCTCCTCGTTTAACTTGGAGCTTTTCTTTCTCTGAAGGACAAGCCAAAGCCCAGAAGCCCCTGCCTCTGGTGAGCGCTGGTGTTGAGCTGCCTCAGGTGGGAGCCATTTCACTGCCCTGAGTGTCTGACAGCCACCTGGGCTAGTGAGTGTGGCCACGGGCAGGGAGGGGGAGGGATCCTCCTTATGGTAAAGGCAGCTCATCTGGAGAAGAACATTTCCTGCTGCAGGCTCCAGGGAGCAGGGGCTGGGCTGGGCGCTGGGGGAGAAGCCACCCTCAGAAGGTGACTGGAGGAGCTGCCCTGGGGGCAGGAGGTCACAGCTCCAGCTTCCCGTGCCTGGTGGTGGGTGTCAGCCTGACCGGGGGGCTCTGGTGGTGGGTGTCACCCTGACCGGGGGACTCGGGATGGAGGGGTCCTGCAGCCAGGCAGGCCTGCTGGGCTCTGCCCTCTCTGAGCACAGCAGCCCGTGGCACCTCCGGGGGAATCACTCACCTCATTTTTTTGTGAAGGTTGTTGTGTTTTTTGCTCAGAAATTTGTTCTTAACCGCCTGGGGGACGTCGGGGATGTACCAGGCTGCAATCAGCTTTACGCACAGAGCCACGTGCTGCAGAAAGCAAAGGACCCACCGTGGCAGGGAGGACCTCCCCGGGCTGGGGAACGTGGCCCGGTTCCCCCTGTCACACCATCCCTCTGGGTGCCCCAGCCTCCTCCCGCCTCCCTGGGCCCTCACCTCGAAGAGGATGAGGAAGGCGAGCCGGGCTGCGAAGATGTGCCAGAACTGGACCGTGTAGCCGTAGTCGTCGGTGTTCCTGTAATCCCGGTACCTGCAGCACAGCCCTGTCGGTGCCAGGCCACGATCCCCCCGGCCCAGGCGTCTGGGGGGGCCAAGAGGAGCCCCGGCAGCTCCCCCTGCACGGCTGCCTGCAAGCCCTGCTCCCTGGCTGCAGGCTGGATGTCATGGTGAGGGGCTCGGGGCAGGGTGGGGGGAGCGCTGCTGAGCCACGGGCCGCTGTTACCTGCACTCCTTGACCTGCTGCCCGATGAAGTCCGGTGGCATTTCGGGCACCCTTGTGTAGGGCTCGAAGTCCTGGATGCGGAAGACGGAGAGGCTGTGGTTGATGTAGCCGGTGGAGCAGCTGCAGGGGGGGAGATCAGGTTGGTGCACGACGGCCAGGCACTGGGGGGTGCCAGGGGGTTGTGGCACTGAGAGCTGCAGCCCTTCTGACTTCCTGGGGGACTCGAACGTCTCTCAGTCTGCTGGCAGCTTTTGTTTCTGTGGTGTCCCTGGTGTGTGAGTCTCAGGTGGCCGGTAGTCACCCGAGTCGTTCCCAGTAGCATGATTGGGCACAGACTGTAGCGTCCCTTCCTGGGGAGCTAGCGCCCGCCCGGGGCTCCCCCTCCCCTCCCCAGCTGCCCTTTTTTTACAAAACCCGGAGGAAATGAAGGTCTGAGACTTCTGCCCTGTTTGGTCAAACTTGGCCAGTGAGCCAAGGCCTGGAGGAAAAGGGGGCGGGCAAGAGGGAGCATCCCCCAGGCAGTTCTGCAGCTCTCCAGTGGTGCCATTCAGGGCTACCAGTTTACCCACCACGGGGATGATGGGAGTGGGAGGCCGGCTGGGTGCTGAAGATGGTGCTGTCTGGAAAGCTTTCCCTGTCCCATCCCCCCTGCCGCTGGGACCCTGCCTGGTGCCTCTGCGCCCGTGGCACGGGGGCCCGGGCTGGCAGCACTCACTCCACGCTGGTGCTGTTCTCCACTGCGCAGGGGCTGTACGTGTACTTGTAGACCTGCACGGGGATGAAGTCGGACGTGATGGCGATGATCAGGCCGTTCCCGATGACGGCCAGGATGCCGACGGCCTCCAGGACCTGCAGCCAGATTCCTGTGGGAGAGGGCTGGATGGTGAGGCCCCTTGGAGAGCTCGCTGCCACCGCTCGGGGCTCCAGCTCAGGGACAGGCCTGGTGCGGCCAGAAGAGGTCAAGGCAGGAGGTCCCCCGAGCTGCCCCTCGGCTCTGCAGGGTCTGAAGTTGCTTCTCCACCCCCTGCCCACAGCTTTCCCTGGGCTTCCCCCCGCTCACGGGCAGGAGGAGCCTGTCCCCAGCACAGGGACGCTCGAGGCCTTTGCGCTGGGGCTGGGGCTCGGCACTGGCACCGTTCGCACGAGCGGTGGCTCTTCTCAGGCTGCGCCTCACCGATGTCGTTGGCCTTCCTGGGCACCATGCGCCGGTGCAGCCGCATCATCTTGATGGCATCCATGTGGATCTCTAAGAGGTTGTTGCAGAACGCCAGCAGCGGGGCCAGCGGGAAGGCAGCGACGAAAATGGTGGTGTAGCTGTACTGGATCGCTGCGGAGGGGAAAGGCCGGGCACGGCCGTGAAGTCACCACAGAGGGGACATCCCACAGGGTCCTGACCGCTGTTGGGGTGTGTCCTGCTTTGTGACTTGTGTCACAGGGGCTGTGCAGGGGTGAAAAGGGGAGATAGACCTCTCTGAGGGTGTCCCACTCCCACATCCCACAGGGTTGTTAGGGGGGATGTGGGGGGTCCCACAGGGCACTGGTTGAGCCATCCCAGCAGAGGGACCTCTCTGAGGTTACAGCCACCACCCTGACTCTCCTGGGAGCAGAGGAAGGTCCTGGGCAGGGGCCCGAGGCCAGCGGCCCGAGGCCAGCACAGTTGCCAGCCCTCTCTTGTTTTGGGAATGGTCTCCTGGGTGTGCTGGAGCTCTTGGAGCAGGGCTGGGCACACAGAGTCTCAGAGCTCTCCCTGTCCTCCACATGTGCTCCCCAGCATCAGGCTGTCTCCAGCCGAGGAGGACATGTGGCTCTGCACCCCACGTCCCTCTTCACTCAAACCCCTGCCCCACGTACCCATCTCCAAGAACTCGTCAAACAAGCTGAAGACGTTGACCTCATTGAGTTCATAGTTGCTCTGCCAATGCCTCTTGCAGGGGTCCTCGGCCTCCTCCTCCTCTCCTAACATCAGGTTTCTCTTCCTGGGGCGCTGCTTCTTACGTAGTTTGTGGCATATCCAGCTGCAGGGGGAGGGAGCGCTTTGTCCGGCTGCCCACAGGGGACAGCAGGGCTGAGCTGCTGGCAGCACCAGCCCTGGAGACAGGGGAAGGACAAGGAGGAAACCCTGGCCCAAAGACCAGGGTTAGTCTCTGTGGGAGCTGGGAAGCCACCCTGAGTGTGCAGAGCAGCAGGGAGCACCCTGGGCTGGAGGAAGGCTTACGGGACGAGGTACTCCATCACATTGCTGATGGTCTGCTTGAGCACCATAATGATGGACATCTGGATGAAGAGGTCGGTGATGCAGCCGCTGGGGTGGCACTGGAAAGGGACAAGAGGAGAGGGGCTGTGCCTCGCGGCCCGGCCCGAGGGGCTGCTCCCCCAGGGCAGGAGCCATGGGAGGAAGCTGAGATTCCTTGCTTGGGCAGGAGGGACAGGAAGAGCAGGAGCTGTGGTGCGGGGTCAGAGGGTGATGGCAGGTCCCTCACCTCCTCCAGCCTCCACTTGCCAGCAATGCGTACGTAGTTCCCTGGGTGGCCGTTGATCCTGAGGAAAGAAGCAACAGCAGCGATACTCGTTGAGCTCCACCACTGACCCCACTGGATGAAAGTCCAGGTGCAGGGCACCATCCTCCGGGCTCTGCTGGAGAGGCAGGGGGCTTCCCCCACCCACCATGCCCATGGTGAAAAGTCAAGGCCCTCCTGAGGTCCCACAGGGGCTCCCTGTTCCTGGTGGGGACGGCAGAGACACTGGGCTGTCCCCAGACCCCGGGGGGATCTGGGGACACAGGCTCCCCTCTGCTCCCCCCAGGTCCCCAGCCACCACTCACCGTCCCAGGAAAAAGGCGATGTAGATGAGTGAAGAGAAGTTTGTGAAGAACTGGAAGGTGAAGATCTTCACGATGAAGTTGTTCTCGCGCTGGGAGAAGGTCCGTGGTTTCTCTGGGGAAGGGAGCAAGGCCCAGGGGCTCAGTCACAGAGGGGTGGGACAGTGTCCTGCTGCCCCTTGGATGCCACAGCAGCTCCTTGAAGGCTGGAAGAGTTTCTCTGCCCTTCATGGAGCATTTCCTGCCTTTCACCTGAGCCCTGTGATGGAGCTGAGCCCCAGCTAAGCAGAGAGGTCCCTCAGGGCCATGAGCTGGGGAAGAAGGGGCCCTTCAGCTGGGGGAAAACCATGTTGTGAGCTTTCCTGCAGCTGGGGTGGCTTTCTGCTCCTGCCAGCTCCCAGCCCCATGGGGTGACCACCCCGCGGAGCGTAACGTGGCTGTGGGAGAGCCGGCTGGCAGCACGTGGGCCATGGACGAGCTTGTGTGTTGGAGGGCATCTGGCCCCCGAGGGACCTGCACGGCGAGAGCTGCCCGCTTGGTGCTTCCCAACAGCGGAGGAGGGGAAGGGGCCAGGGCCTGGCTGTGCTCGGGGACCAAGGGGGTGCTGCTGGTCAGCTCGGCACTGCAGGGGTGGGGGGGACGCAGCCCCCGGTTCCCTTACCCAGGTCACAGAGGAAGAGGGCCACCTGCCTGTTGACCTGCAGGAGAGAGGTGGAAATTGTGGGAGGGGCTGATGGAGGAGAAGCAAGGAGAAGCCCCTCTGCCCACCCTGCGCCTCTCTCCACACCTTGGTCATGATGACGATGGTGATGTAGTGCAGCACGGCCCCGGTGATCACGGCCACCGTGTTGGCCTGCTCACGCAGCAGCTCAAAGTGGCTCTGGGAGAAGATCGCCGTGGCTATCACCCGGTAAATGACGAGCGCGTGGGCGATGCCGATCAGCACGGCGATCTGTGGAGGAGGGCAGCGGGGTGGTGAGGAGCTGTGTGTGGGGAGTGCTTGCTCCATCCCTTGTGAGGACCACCAGCTCTTCAGACCCTGGCTCCCTTCACCAAAGCTTGTCTGGGCATGTGTGCAAGCCAGCCCTCTTCAGTGAGGGACAAGAAGTTCAGAAGGGGGATGTCTCCACCTGAACTACTCGTCTAGACTCTCCACTGGCCCAAGAGGAGAAACAAGGGCACCGAGGGTTGACTCTTCCTACCCCCTGTGTTCCAGCCTCTGCCTGCTGTGGTGAGAGCAGAGCCTTCAGCCCAGGTCCCCGGAGGGGGGTTGGCCTGTCCCATCAGCACAGCCAGGTGTGGGTGTGGGGAGGCCCCTGGGTCCTTGTGATGGGCACGGACCTGCCCTGACAACCTGGTCTCTGCCTTTGCTCCAGCAGCAGGGTGCTCTGAGGTGCTGTTCTTGCAGCAGAGTCGGGAGGGAAGGAGGAAAGCCCATGTGTCCTTAAACCAGATCTTCCTGTGGTCACCCTGGCACGTACCATCAGCAGAACCAAGAGGAGAACGATGGTGCTGCGGAAGTAGGAGTGATGGTGCCGCTGGGGTTCGTGCTGCAAATTATTGATCAGCTGCAATGCCAGCTCCTCCTTAGAAAAACAACAGCCAATTTAAAAATCAAAAAATGGGCAAGAAAGGGTCGAGCAGAGCTATGCTCAGGCAGGGGAAAGTGTGTGAGTTGTGTTAATGGACATAGGGAATGAACAGCACCAGAGGAGGACAGGGATGAGCACCCAGCCCACAACAGCATGACCAGTCCTGATTGAGTTCAAGCCCTTGTGCAGGTGGAGAGGTGACCAGCAATTCTGGGAGGGGGGCAATATCTGCTTAACGCTCGTCTCTCCCAGGACTGTCAGATGTTGCTTTGCTGTTTGTCTCCCTGAGATGTTAACATCTACAGAGAATCAAGGTGGGCAAGGGGGTCCCTGTGACCTGTCTCTTCTGTGGGTCCAGCTGAGGGACTCGGTGCCCTGAACAGGGAAGTGCTAAGTGGCGAGACAACATCCTCACCTCTTCCTCGTCCCACCTGTACAGGTCCCAGTCGGTCACCACGGTGGCTCTCTTCCTCTTCCACAGCTCCAGGAACACGGTGGCTGTGGGGAGAAGGGGACAGCGCTGTGACACTCAGGGGTGGCTCTGGACATGGTCACCCCTCTGTCCCACAGAACAGGATGGACAGTCATATCACCATCCAGGCTTGGCCCATGGAGGACAGGCAGCCAGCTCTGCACCTCAGCAACTGGGAAGGACCCTGGGCACACAGCAGTGAGCGTCAGCCCCACGTGGGGATGGGCACGCAGGCGTGTGGGTGAGTTGTTGCTGGGGTCGGGCCAGCCCTAGTGCCTGCAGGGGATCTGGCGTAAACCAGAGCAAGCCCCAGGGCTGGTCTGCGGGGTGGACATGTCTACGTGGTGTCAGCCAGGCACATTATTCTGGATTCATTGAAAATACACTGGTTTTTATTTTTGTAGTGGACTCAGTGTCTTGTGCTGCACCTCAGCGTGGCTGCGTCGCTGCCAGTCCACTTACAACCACCCTTCACTCCATCTGGATGGACCCTCCTGAGCTCCCCCCCGTGTAAACCAGCCCAGGGCGACACGCGAGTCCCTGTCCGTGACCTGCTCAGATGGTGGCCTTGCTGGTGGAACGCCCAGCCCACACCTCCGGTGATGTCTGTAGCTGGAGGGGCTTCATTAGAGCCAAATGAGCTGTGCAGCCGACGCGGTGGGGGTGGCACATCAGCTCAAAGCCCAGGGGTCTGCCCTGCTTGGAGAGCGCGCAGCAGTCTGGGAAGGTTAGTGAGGGATCTGGTGGTCCCTCCTCCCTCCTGCTGCCACCACCTAGAGGCAGCTGCTGGAGAAGCCCACCCAGGGAGGCTGCCGGGTGCTTTGCAGGAGGTTGTGGTGGGTGAAGGAGGAAAAGCTTTCAGGCAGGACAGGTCAGGAGTGTTTGAGGAGCTAAAGGAAGTTGCTGGGGTAATTTTTTTTTTTTCCTTGCGTTGTCTGGAAGGGGAGCTGATGGCCCTGGAAGTGGAGGAGATGAGGACTAAAAAGCCCCAGAAGGGTGTAGCTGTGTTGGTGTCCATTTTTCCTCCACCTACTCTCCCCCTAAGCCACAGTGGGCTGTGTGTGCTTGGCACCAAGGCACTGACACCTACCCCAGATCGCCATGAACATGGCAAACAAAACCGTCCCCTCGTTGTCAATCATGTGAGTGACCTGGAGAAGATCAAGGAAGAGTGTGATGGGGCAGGAGGGTGCAGGGGCTGTGGCACCTCATGGTCTGGGGAGAGGCCTCTGCACCCAGTAGTCCTCTCGCCACTCTGGTCCCCCCAAGCAGGGTAACGATGCTGCAGGAGGGAAAAATGCAGGGAGGAGGTGGGTGCTGGGACGTGTTAGTGGTGGACTCTTCCCTGGTGGTGATGGAGACCGTGATCTGGTTGCACCTTGTTAGAGAGGTCAGTGGAGGTTTCCTCACGGGGTGGCTTTTCTTTCTAGCAGTGTGGCAACAGCCCAAGCTGGGAGCATCTCCCCACCCTTTACCTGGAGCCTGTCTTGGGGAGGGGGCTGCCTACCTTAGCGTAGGTGCAGGTGTCAGAGAGGAGCCAGAACGGGCACTTCTGGTCACAGAGCGGGCACATGATGGTGTTATTGGCTTCACAGATCTCCTTGCTGGAAAGGAGGAGGCAGCGGGAAGCCAAGGGGAATAACCAGCCCAGAGCCACATGCAGAACAAAGGCTCATGAGCGGGATGTGTTTGGTGTTCCCAGCTGCCTTACCTCACCTGGCTGGAGCTGAAAATGGTGATCCCGGCCACGAAGACCACCAGCCCGGCCACCGCAGCGACGAACAGCACGCGGGTGTACCAGCCCAGCCAGGCGAAGTACAAGGCCACCTTCTCACCGAAATAGCACCTAGAAGGAAAGGTGAGATGTGGTTTGCTGCCAGCGGAGGAGGTGACATCGTTAGGGGTCACTAGAAGGTGCTCTTCCACTCCAAAGGCATATTGGGTCCAGGAGGAGCAGAATCTGAGCACCCAGAGGGTCTAACCCAGGGGAGGTGCCTGGATGTGGTCAGCTTGACCATGTGCCAGGTAAGAGGGGTGGGGGCAGTTGAGAGACGGAGCTGTGGTTGGTGCCTGCAGAGCAATTCTAGAAAGGGCGGGTGCGGGGGCTGCAGAGAGCGAGGTTTCCAACCACAGCACTTCCCCCGGCTGGGCTTGGCCATCTCCCTGCAGCGCTTTTGTGTCTCTGTCTTATGGCGGTAACATCTCTGTTTTTCTGGTGTGGGGAAGGGGGCTGGGCCATGGGTGAGAAAAGATGGTGGCTGGTGGATCTGCCTCCCCTCCTGCATTCCAGAGAAATTAACTTTCTGGTGATGTGCTCCCTGGACCGTGGTTAAAATGAACAAAAAACCCCAACGTTCCTTCCCCTCCTACCCCCGATTTCATATTCAGCCCCTTCATCCTCCCGTGACAGCAACAAGTCACGATGTGTTGGCCTTGGAAATGAGGAGTTGTTTGACCTTGAGCTCCACGGAGGCATCAGGAGTCCCTGGTGCCTCTGCCAGGCTTGTAAACGGTAATAGGCGCTTAAGGAAGGAGAGCGCACCCCCCCTCTGGCCCTCCACCTCCCAGCAGAGCCCGCGACAGCTTTATGAGGCAGCGTGATGCTTCTGCCCCGCTTCCCCAGACCTCGGTGGGCTGCTCCTCTCCCCCTTTTAGAACGAGAGCCGTGCTCTTCCCTGGGTTTTGATGTGCTTGCAGCAGCTCCTTTGCTGCCGTTAATGCCCCGGGTTCCGCCCCGGGCTGGACGCGCTGCACTGAGGCGCTGGTCCCACCTCACCTCCCTCGGAACGTGGCAGCGTGTGGTTGAAAACGAACCGCGTTAATTAAAAGCCGTGCGGATGTGGGGGCTGTTTCCCACTGCAGAGTTAGCAGATGGAGCTCGGTGCCACCGGGACGCCCCTCAGGCAAAGAGCTCTGCAGGCTGCAGCAGAAGCCCCGTATGCGCGGATAAGCCGGGATCAGAGTAATGGTTTAACACAAAATGCAGGAGCCTGGCAAAGGGCGTAAAGCCCCCAGGGGTTCAGTGAGGAGCCCTGGGTCAGAGGCATCAGCTGTGCCTCTTCTGCCTGCGTTACCTGATCTTCTCAATCGGCTGTTGGTGAAACACACCCCTCCAGCGAGCCCATTTCTCCTTCAGGAATTCGCTCACCTCTTCTTTCTGCACAGCAGAGAAGTCGGTCGAACACAGGAATATTAGGACAAGCTTAAACCCCAGCCCAGCTCCCAGTCTGCTGGCGGGAGCTTCGTCAGGCCCTTCATCCAGAGAGGTCTTGATGCAGCCCCAGTTACCCAAAGGTCTCCCCGCCCTGCTCTTGCTCCTCCACCTCTCGTGGCTTTTTCTCCCAGGCACCCGTGCGCTCAGCCTCACCTCATGCAAAGGGAACGATGCCTTAAAAACCTTCTTCTTCTCCAGGTCGTGCAGCTTCTCTGGCAGCAGAGCAGAATGGAGAGGATTAGTGAAGTTTGCTCTTGCCCCTGGTACTCCCTGCCAGGCAGAATCACCCCAAACCCTTCTGGAGCTTTTGAGGGGGGGCAGAGAGGTGCCTGTTTGAGGCTGAGCTGTTCGGAGGGGGCCGGCACCAATCCTTGTGCCTGTGCCACTCTGCCAGGCTGCCACAGGCACAGAGACAGTGAGAAAGAGCCAGCGCTCGGTGCCTTGCTCCTCCGGGGGCTTCGGAGAGGGGTGAGCTCTCGGGGGGGTGCAGGAGAGCTGTGGTGGGCAGCTGAGGTCAGGGGGTTGGGGAGGAGGCGAGGGCCCTTGCTGGTCCCTGCGGCACAAATCTGCCAGCCTCTGGATGCAGCAGCAAATCACTGATCTGAGCTGCACCCAGACCCTCTGCCCCCTCCCGCTCCTGCCCGGGGGTGGTGAGGCAGCTGGGGATGCCCACACCCAAGGCTGGCTGCAGATGCAGGCTGGGCACAGCCCCTGCTGCCCTCTTCCCTTACCGAGGTCGGACGTCACGGTGTTCTGCAGGATGAAGTTCACGATCTGTATCCTGAGCAAGGAGAAACTTGGGTTAAAGGCGGCTCTGGGGATACAGGCTTGTGTGGTGTGGCCCTGGAAAACGGGCAGGGAGGGAGAAGGTGTGCACCAAAATCCAAGGGAGGAAAAGGGGAAGAAACAGGGAGCTGGCTGTGGGTAGGGAGAAGCTGGCAACTTTGCCCATGGTAGGTGGAGGTGGCCTGTGGAGAATGAGAAACCTGGCAACACCGTGAGCTGAGCTGGGAAGAGGCTGCTGGTGCAGAGGAAGGGGAGTGGAGGGTGCTGGAAGTCAGTAGCCCAGGTCAGCACCCACCTGGTGGTCACTGGTATGTCATGATGGACATCGGGGTTTTGTGCCCTGCTGTCGGGGTTCCTCAGGAGTGACTGGTATTTCTGGAAGATCTGTTCTGGGGCACGGACTCCATAAAATAGCTGCTTGTCCTCAATTTTCTGGTGGGTAGAAGAGAAGGGCTGTTAGAAGAGTGCTGGTGGAGCCAGAGGGGCAGGGAAAGCATCAGAGGTGCAAGGGCCAGGGGCTCCCCTGGTTGAGTAAGTGGTTTATTTTCCATCATGGATACAGTGATCAGCTCGGTGGTTCAGATCCCTACCACCTGCTGGGATGCAGGAACCCAAACCGGCTACATAAGATAGCCAAGTATCTTCTGCTTTCCCCTCCTACAGCCCCTCACCTTGATGGTGAACCCCTTCTTGCTCAGCTCATCCAGGAACTTCTTCCTCTTGATCTCCTTCTCACTGCCCATTTCATGGATGTCGCTTACCAGGACAAAATCCCACTTCTCTTCATCCTGCCCACAGAAAACACCAGGGGATGTAAGGTGGTGGTGAGCCAAGAGCTCTCCCTCTCAGCTCCAGCCTCTCAGAGGGTGGGACCTTCATCACGACTGTGCAGAGGGTGCCTGGGAACTGGGGGTGAGCAGGAGAGTGGGGATGGGGAAACTGAGACAGCTGGTGCCTTGACACTGCCCCACTACCCTCTTTGAGCTGTCCCCCAGTGCAGAGGGAGCAGAACTTACTGGGGGTGCAAACGGGTCCGTGTCCTCGACAGGAAACCCCCTCCAGGGAGTCAGCAGAATTCCATCCTGCAGAGGAGAACACCAGTAAAGGCTCCAGCACCTGCTGGGGAGATCCCGCGCCTGGGCGCAGAGCAAACCTCTCCCTGCCAGCGTGCGGGTGGCATCGCGATGCCCTGGATCCAAGCCTGCTGCGGGTGGTGGGCTCAGGTGAGCAGCCCTCTGCTTGTGGCACCCAGGAACCTGCCCGCCAGCAGAGCCCACCCAGTGCTGGGCACTCCAGAGTGTGTTGCTGGTTGTACCTGCAGCATCTCAAAAACCGGAGCCCGTGCAAAGTCGCATTGCAATGTAAGGTCAAGATCCAGCTGGCCCAGGTTCCCTCTCCCAGCAGCACGAAGGGCTGCCTGGGGAGGGGGGTAGGAGCGGGTTTGTCCGAACCCCCCCACCCCGTGCTCCTGTGCTCCAGTTTAGGGCCTTCCTGAGCTGAGTGCAGCTTTGTGTTTAGGGACCTGCTGCTGAGTCTGAGCAGCCTCTGCTTGGGCTCATGTCATGCCCAATGTTTATGGCACCCCGGGGGTGCAAGGGAGCCAGACAGGAGGGGAAGACACCAAACCTCTCCCTCCCTTCAGGGCTTCAGTCCCTCTGCTTTCACCTGATATCCTGACATTGGCACTGGGTGCCAACTCTCACGTCTCTCCATGCTCCAGTGGTTTTAGCCATCTTTAACCAACCTTTCCCCCTCTCCAGCTGCTCCCCTCAGACAGGGCACTGTCAGCTCTGGGGCGAGGGTGGGGAAGGTGGGTTCCAATTCTGGTGAAGGGCACACTGGGCGCTCAGAGCCTTGCACAGCCCTGAGTGCTGCAGCAAAGCAGCAAAACCCGTCCTTTGAAAACCCCTCAGCTGCCTCTGTCTGTGGCTGAGGGACAGAGCGGGGAAGACGAGCTACTGGCACTCGGCTCCAGCCCGGTCCCTGCCGTGTGCTGCCAGCTCCCAGGAGCGAGGCTGCGCGGGTGGGCACAGCTCCTCGCCGTTGCTGTTTAAGCCTCGCTATGCTCGGGCAGCCGGTGCTGCAGCCCTGGGGGTGCATGAAGCAAAGGAGGCAGCCCCGTGGCAGCAGCTGCCCTCTGCCTGGTGTGACTTCCCAGCCCACGGTGCCCCTCTGCTGAAGGAAGCTGCAGTCTGGAACCTGGTTCCAGGGTGCCTGGAACTGCAGCACAGCAGCTTCAAACCTCTTTGTCCCTGTCCTCTGCCCCTGGCCTCCCTGATGTGATCTCAGCCTGATCTGCAGCTGAGGTTCCCTCTTAGGCATGAGGGGATCAGTCCAAACAGTCTACAGTGGACTGGCGAGAGCACACCAGGCTCCAGATCCCAGTGGATGCCATGAGATTAATCAGACGCGCTCTGCAGGTCATGCTGTGATGGGCAGGGAAGGGATCCTGTCTTAAAAACTGCATTTTTGGTTGGTTTCTTTTTTTGCAGTTCTCTGATGTGACTCATGGCGTGGCTCCACAAACAGTTATCTGCCATTCCCAAGGGCACGGTGACACAACAAAGAAGCGGGAAGGAGCTGCCGGGGGGGAATATCATCAGTCAGTGTTGCCACCAAAGACATCGTGACCTGAAAAAGTGGCCAGACAGACAAGTTCATCCAGCTGCAATCTCAGGAGCAGAGTGGTGGTGGTGCAACCATGCCCTGGTGTAAGACCTGGATCCCAAGCTTCCACTGAAGTGTGACGCCATGGGAGCAGAAGAGACCAGGATGAGGAAAGGTCTGAGATGCTTCAAAAACCTCTCACATGGAGCTAGGGCTTCACCCAAAGCAAACGAGCTGTAACACTGACCAACAGGGAGCCAAAGGGAGGTGGCTTGAGAAGAGAATATTCTTCCCCAGAGGTGCTGTTGCAATAAGAACCAGAACTTCTCACTGATAAAAAGTACCCGAGTTTAGGTCAAGATGCAGGGGGGGCAGTTCATGCTGCTGTTGTCTGCTCTGCCAAAGCTCTAAGCAGGCTTTGGGGCAGGAGAACTGGGGTTTGGCTCAGGTTGGTCTCCACAAGTGGGTAAGCATGTAGCTGGCATGACAGCTCTCCCTGTCCCTGGCCAAGAGCCCCTCTCTGGGCACAGGGGAGGGAGCAGGAGTCCTGCCGGGGCTCTGCCCCAGTGCTGATGCTCTGATGCCGGCACAGACCTAGCCTGGCAGCACCGCTGCACAGGTCACGTGGTCTCAGTCCTGGCTGGCTGGTTTCTCTCAGCATGGGCACCAGCCCATTGACAATGTGGAGGGGAAACATCCTCTGGGGATGGGGGGTTTCAGGGTGTTCCTAGATGCCCCTGGGGTCAGCACCTCAGCACAGCTGTCCTGATGGTGTTGACCCCAACAGAGCTTGTTGGGGTCCTTCCTCCACCAGCACTCCTGGGCATAACATCACTGCTCCCTCAGACCTGACGCAGCCAGATCCTGCCCCTGCTTCTCCAGGTTCCTGAAATAGCAAGCGCTGATTTTACTCCCAGGAGGGACTCGTTGCTCTCTAATTTTCCAGTCAAGCCCTGAGAATCCGTACAGCTCTCGAGGCAATGAGGATGTCGTGGTAGCGGGGTCTGGCTTTTCTCTCTGTTCCCATAGCAACGCGATTCACTGCCTGGTACCCGCTCTGCAGGCACCACCAGGGCCCCTGCGTAGGACTGGAAAACGGGGAGGAACTTGTGAATTATTTGCAGATTGGTACAGGCAATTCCCAGTACCCACCTCTGGAGTGGTAATGGACAAAAATTGCATAAAAGAAGCTGCAGAGGGGGATTTGCAGACCCGTGAGGATGGCAGAGCCTCATTTCAGCGGGTTTACCTCATTTCAGTGGCCACCACCATCCTCGCCAGGCAAGTGGCTCTGAGCCATGGCTGCTCAGGCTGTTGAGCGGGAGCCCAGCTGGTGTGTGGGACAAGAAGTGCCCTGTATGCAGGGAGAAGTGCCCTGTACACAGGGACAACTGCCCAGGGCAGGGACCTGGGAGCGCTGCTGCTCCCACAGCGGTTGTATTTGTCCCAGGGGAGCAGCGGTGCTGTCTGATCCCGGCAGCGCAGGGCGGTCGGATCGGCCCCGCACCCAGGCAAGGCCACCCTGGCTTGGCAGCAGTTGCATCAGCCCTGGACTCCAATCCCTGCTATCAAGGAGGACGGTCCCTGTTTCGCTCTTTCTCACCTCGTGGTTGGAGCAGGTTGGAGGTGTGATGTGCAAAGGTGTAGGAGAAGTAACGAGTGCAATGAGAAGCAGGAGTTTCAGTGCCAAAAGGTTTTCATGCCCTGGAGTGTGCCTGGTTTCCTCTCCAGCTGGATCAGAGGGTCCTTGTCCCCTCATCGCAGGCCAGGTAACAACCCACTCAGCTGGGCGAGGTTACTGGATCCTTGAGCAAAATGTAACAGGCACCCTTGGGCTGGGGGTGTAGTCGCCTGTGTGAGTAACTCAGGCTGGGATAGGATCCGGCATCCTTGTTTTCCTTTTGGATTGTGGATGGGTGAGGGGTTGGGTGTAACCCATCACACACACACACACACACACAAGGTGATCAAAGTGCTCTTATCTCTGGGATGTTTCTTACGAGCACTTCCCCTTGAGCACTTCCAACCTTGCCTGGTGGTTTCCTAAGAAATGGGACAGTCTGTAATTGAACCTCTGCAGCTCCTGGCTGCCCTGATTGTAGCACCTTTGCCTGGCTCTGAACAGGAGAGAACCACATCATCTCTTTCAAGCTGGAGAAACAGAACATCACAGGTCCCTCTCTCCCCTTGCTTTGTTTCAGGTGCTCCTGAAACCTCTGGGGCTGTCACCTCCACCGTGCCCTTTCCTGGGTTTGTATAAACCAAAGATCTGGTCTCGGTCCAAACTATCCTCCTGTGATCTGTGCTCTGGCACCTCTGGACAGGCACCAGCCTGTGGGGCCGGGGTGGTGCGTGGGGCTTGGCCCCCCTGGCTGTGGGCACAGCAGAGCCAGCAGCTCCACCGCTTCCCCGTCACACCTTCGTGGGAGGAAGAAGATTGCTCAATGGAGAGAGGCACCGTCCTACTCTGTGAGCACTTTAAAGGCTGGGAGCACATGCGTGGCAGAGATCAGAGCCGAGTGTGTCCCTCGCTCCCAAGCTACAGGTGGCTCGGAGATGCTGAAAAGCAGCCCCTTGGAAATAGCTGAGCAGTTGCTGTTTCCTACCTGCATGGTGGAGAGAAGAGCCTCTCTGCCTCCCTGTCCTTCCCTCCTCCGGGCAGCTCTCCGAGGAGCTGTCCCTCGGGCAGGTGGTGGAGCTGAGGCTGCGGGTGGGACACGCTGCCAGGCTCCTGGGCTTCCTCACAGTGTGGTTTCCTTCCCCGGCTCCTTCGCCTGAGGTCTCATGTGAGCCGAGCAGCGACTTGACTTCCGTGTGGGACTCTCACCTGCCTTGGGAGGGACCTGCCTCTGCCTGGCAGTGAGCAGATATCGAGGAGGAGGTGAGAAAGCTGCTGCCCTTCACCCTCACACAGAGGAGTGGCAAGCCCAGTACCACCCAGCAGCACAGGCAGGTAACTGAGCCGCGTTCCTCTTGCCAGCCCCAGTGCTCTGCCACCCCCGCCCTCTCCTCTGCCCCCTGGGTGCCAGCGCTGAGTGCCGTGCCCTGTGCACATCCCCAGAGAGCTGTCACAGGGGGGCCGAAAGGAGGAAGGGGGTATGTGTGGAAGCCCTAGAAAGTGTTAAACTATTTCTTACAAGGTGGGGAAAAAGAAACATTAAACCTAAAAAGAGAAAATAAAGCTGAGCTGTGCATAACCTGCCTGCCTCTCAGGGTGAGGTCGGGAAGAGACCGGGTGTGAGAGGCAGGGGATGGAGCAGCACAGGGATGAGAGTGGATGGGATGGGGTTGGGGTGAGTTTATTAACAGCCAGGACAAGGGAAAGAGGCAAAGCACGAGCTTCCAGGTGAGTGAGGAGCCCCCTCCACACACAGCTCTTCACTGCTCTGCAGCCCTCTCTTGCTCCCTGCCTTGGCAGTGCTTTGCTCTCCACCACTTTGGTCCCCTATGTGGCCTTCAGAAACCTGTGAACCTCAGAGGAAATTTGACTTCCTGGAAGGACTGAACAGAGCCTGAGAAATCCTGTCTTCACACCTGGCTGGCTGGCACATACAGCACTGGAAGTCGTGTGCTTTTTTTTGCCCACGTGTAATCATGCTGTTGTGCGAGGGGCGTCAGGGTTCGGCATCAGCCATTCTGGGAACATCTGTAAGTATTTTACAGCCCTTAAGAAGCAGCATCCCCTCTCTGCTGGCTGGAGGGGGGGGCATCACAGCGTGCCCTGGATGTTCCTCCAAACCACAGAGCCCTCCAGCCCCCCTGCTCCGAAGAGCTTGCCACTGCTAAGCAGATGTGATTTACTGGAGTACGATTGCTTCAGCTGCTGCTTCCCGTGTGGCTTTTGTGCTGGGATGCTGTGGTGGGGCCCGCTGGAAATTGTAACCGAATTGCTGAGTTCACAAAGGCTTGATCCGTCTGGAGCCAGGGCTCTGAGCAGGGTGCAACCAACGATCTTTTTACAAAAAGAGGGAGCAAAAGCGTTGTTATGCATAAGCCAGGTCTGGCAGCAATTCTTATATCTGCTTTCTGAGGGTTTTTTGGTTGCTTTACTTTCCAAGGTAAGAAGAGCTGCCTTTTCTGGGTAGGGCAGAAGGGCCAGCAACTGCTCTGGGCTCCCACCAGCATTGCTGGGGGTCTCTCTTAAATAAAGTCCTGGGGGCAATGCGGCTGCGCCCGGGCAGGCAAGGCAGCCAGTGCTTCCCGAGTGGTGCTCCCAGTCAAACCAACATCCCTCTGCGGCTTTGCCAAGTGCCTTGAGCAGGCTCTGAACCAGAGCTGTGAACCTTTAAAGAGGGAAAACAAGGAAAGGAAAAAAAAAAAAAAAGAAGTTGTCTTCCAAATTTCCCACTGTGTGTGAGGCGCGGAGCGGGGGAGGGAGCGGGCAGACCTTTAGCCTCCCAGCGGGGACCTGCAGGGCCGGCCAGGAGGGAACAGTGTCTTTATCACCAGCAGCTCTCCAGGGGTGCGGGAGGACCTGTGTGTTTACCCAGAGAGAGCGAAGCCCTGGCAGGCTGGATCGATGGCGCTTTCCACATCTCCTGACAGAGGACTGAGGACCTTTGCAACGTGAGCACCACTGGGTGAATCGGAAACGGGGTTACACGTGGGTGGGACTGCCACACCGCTCCACCTGCGCGGCTGTTCTTTCCTCCTGCAAATGCTGCCCAGCAAAACTGGCAGGACTTTGCTCTCCATATAGGCCATCTGGGCATCCAGCAGCTGTCCCAAGAACTCACAGCTTCACCAGCCCATAGGGAAGGTGAGTCTGTGCCTGCAGATTGGCTTTGTCCAAGGTGTCTGTGCCTGCGGTGTCTCATTGCAGTCAGAGGAGACAATGCGCTCTTTCTTCTTCTGTTTAGGAGGAGTTCAGCTTTCCCTGGCCAAGATTTAACTCCTTTTGCAGCAAGGCAGGAGAACAAATCAATGGTGTTCCTCTTTCAGCACTTCCCAAGCAACCCTCCTGCAATGCTCCATCTCAGCATTTATTGCTCTCGGGGGACTGGTGCTGAGAGTGGCAGCGTGAAGAACTGCAATCGGGGAGGGGATGATGATGCTGCACCATCCAGTTTACTGGTGAGAAATCTGCTCAAGTCACAAAGCATTGTGGAGCTCAAACACTTTGTGGAGCTCAAACACGTGCTGAGGTACTGTAACTGCACAAACGTTTTGTAAGCAGCCAGAATTGCTTGAGATATTATCACCCTCCACTGTTTGCTGCTGCTGGGGCCAGTCCCATGGTCCCATCCTAATCTCCAGCAGCATCGCATCAGCCTGGTGGATTCCAGGTGCTTTGGGCAGCGGTGTGACCAGCGCTGAGCTCTCCAGGAGGATGCCCCTGGCCTGTTAATCCTGGCGGGGTGTGGAGATGATAATTCCCCCCCAGAAGCAGTAACAAACTGCTGATGGCTTTCACGTAGGGAGCAGCTTCAGTGGGACAGAGGATGCCCCTCTGCACCCCACCTGGCCAAGCTTTCTGTCTGGCAGCTCCTCTCTGAGTGCGGGAAGGCTGTCCCGCACGAAACCAGCCTGAATTTAACAGAGAGCTAAAATATCTGTTTGCTTTTTTTCCATTCTCAGGGTCTTGGATTTTTTTTATTTTTATTTTTTTCCAGAAGAAGAGCTTAAAGGGTATTGCCTGTATCTGGATAGAGGGATATGAAAGAAGAAGGGTCCTTCTGAAGAAGTTGTTTAGATGTTTTTCAGCACCAAGCTGCAATTTTCTGTTTAGTGGGGCTGAGTTTCCCCAAACCACCTTATGTCGCTCGTGAACTGTCTTGGAGCAGATGTTTGTCATCCTGCCCAGGTATGTTGTTGCTCCAGCAAAGACAGGAGCTGGCTGTGGGAGCCCAGCACCAGAGGTATCCTCAGCTACTGCGGGAAAAGGCAACCCCTTTTGTGTAATGAGTGGCACAAAATGGATGGGGAAAAGAAAAAAAAAAACTTTAAGACTTTTTCTTTCTGTCTTCCTTCTGAAAACATCAGTTAAAAGCAGATAGAAGTGAAAACTGATAGAAGGGAAAGCTGCTGAATGAAAGGGGCTGGAGAAAATGGGTGTAAGGCTGGAGTCCTACCTGCTGTTCCTTCCTTCCTTCTGGAAAAGGAGAGGGAAGAAAAGCCTCAAACTGGAGCCAGGGATGCTGAACCAGTGTACGAAGCCTGACTAATACTGGCTGAACCTGTTGGACTTCAGGATTGATTGTAGTGTCTGTTTCTCAGCAGCTAGTGAAAATCCTCTCAGAAAGCAGCACTAATGAGCAAGCTGGCCCAGCACAGAGAGCCTGGCAGAATGTCCTGGGGCTGAACACTCGAGCTGCTGTGGTCCAGCACCACCAGCTGCGCTTCAGGGAGAGCTCAGTAGGAACGGTTCTGGTTGGGAAAATGTCTGCTTTCTTGGCCAAACGTTGTTTTGAAATGGCAGAGTGAGGCAGGCAGAGGATCAGCCGATGTGCCGCAGGGCGGGCAGCCCGCAGCCGGCTCCGGAGGGGATGGTGGAGCCTTCTCTGGCTGTGTGATGTGGAGCTGCTCCAGGAGCCTTCGCTTCACCCCATCGGTCACGGAAACACATAAGAGCAGTTGGAAGGGGCCCTGGAGGTCTCTGGTCCAGCCTCTGGCTCAGAGTTGGGGAGGTGCCAGCATGAGCTCACCAGGGCTCTGGCTGAGCCTTGACAGCCTCCACTGACAGAAAGTCCCCTCCTTCCTCGGGTGACCTGTTGCAGCCCTGTCCAGTCTCCTGAAGTCCAAGCCGCACTTTCCAGCTGTAGTTTGTGGCCTCTGCCACAAAGTCCACTCTGGCTGCTTCTGGCCTCTTGTGCTGATCTCCTGGCCATGACAGGACAGTGAATGTCTCCAAACAGCCGGGTCTGGTGATGCCAAAGGCCATTTTGCCATAGAGTTGAGTGGCAGTGCCATTGCCCACCTTCTCTTGTACAACTGGAGCATTTTCACCCAAACCCATGTCTCTTCAGAGCAGACCCCGGAGCTACAGTTGATACATTACAGCAGAGGATGTGGCTTGGGGTGAAGCTCTGCTTGTAATTAAAAAGTCCTGTGTGCTTAGGAGAGCAAATCTCCTTTCCAAGCATGAGGAGAGGCTTTTTGTCCTGCCACCCACCAGTGCAGGAGGCTCTAAGATCTCGGGGACTGCTTTCAGTACTGACACTGCTCAGCCTGCTGAAGGAGCTCTGCTGGACTCAACACATTCTCGAGGTCTACCTTGGGGAATTCCTACCTGTCCTGCAGGCCCAAAGCAACAGTGATGGGTGCAGGTCAACAGACACAGGGAGACAAGGGGCTGTGAGTGACTGGGAGGCCTGGACCTGACTTGGCACTGACATGACTGCAGGAAGCAGAATCATCAGCTGCCCCGTGAGTTTTGGGTGGGTTTTCTTTATTTTTCATGTCATGGCCATAGGGTTGGGGGAAAGGGACACCCAAGAGAGTTTATTCCCATTTCCTTCATGAGATGTGGTGGATGCTCCCAGCTGTGACAGATCACTGTGTGACCTTGCCCCTTCTTTTGCAGTGGGAGGTGGCACCTCTTGGAACAAGCTAATCATAGAATGGTTTTGGCTGGAAGAGACCTTTCAGCCTCTGGAGTCCAACCACCCCCCAGCACTGCCAGGGCATCACTGACCCATGGCCCTCAGCACCACAGCTCCATGGGGGGCTTGGAAACCCCTCCAGGGAGCACGGGGACTCCACCC
>JANHGN010006675.1:19747-39074 GCA_024605025.1 Megaceryle maxima | reverse complement strand
AAAAAACCCAAACAAAAAATTAAAAACAAATAAACCAAAACCAAACAAACCCCCAGCAAGTAAAAAAAAAATAACAAAACAAAACAACCTCCCCCAGGACTACCACTAAAATCTTTCCAGTATTACTTACTTTGTTATTCATTTGGGATTAAAATGATCAAATGATCAAATGTGGTAAATTTTAAAGATCAGAGGCATATTCTAGTTTTTATTAAGACATCATCGAAAGAAACCAAGGACATGACAGCTATATTAGAAAAAGAAGGGGGTGGGAAGATTTCGTTGGTTTTGGTTTTGTTTGTTTGTTTGTTTGTTTGGGTTTTTTGGGGTTTTTTTGGTTTTGTTTGTTTTGGTTTGGTTGGTTGGTTGGGTTTTTTTATTCTGAAGTTTAAAATCTTCATAAATATTTTTTATGATTATTATTTGCCAGTGCTAGAATGTGATTTCAGTTATGGTTTATAAATTTGCCAGCTTGTCTGTCTATGAATACAAAGTATTTGTTTTGTTTTCCTTGTCAGAATAGCATATTACCATGAAACTCAAGAAACACTGTAAACATTTGTCCTGTGTAGATTTTCCTGGGAAATATCTGCAACTATGAACTGAGAAGAAAAAAAAAAAGAAAAAAAAAGAAAAAAAAAAAGGCAATTTTCACAATGAATAGAAACTTCACAGATGCAGTGTTTGTATCTGGGTGCCAAAACCTAGTTTTCTCAGTCCATATTTAGACACTTGCAGATAGGTGGCCTACTTGTCAGTAATACTAAACACTCACAAATGAAAAAGAAATTGCTAGTTACTTCTAAAAACCAAGAAGCTTATACAAAATTGCCTGAGTAACTGAAAAGTCAAATTTCAGCATGCAATTTTGAAATTTTCAGCCTATAATTTTGAAGATCATGCACACCATATTTTGTCCACAAAAATATGGACTTTTGATCTTAAGTGCAGGTTTAATAAATCTAGACCCATGAATTACATACAAGGTCTCAGGTGGTGGGTAATTACTCTTAGCTTAGGCAAGATACAGCACAGTGCAGCTGCTATTCCTGACCATAGCACCAACAGAACTGCCAGTCCAAGTGGATCAAGGATGGTTCTCAATGTAACTGTGTGTATTCAAGGTGTGTGCAGGCAAGTGTATCATGTGGTTTTCATTAAGAATGCTGCTTCTTCCAGGCAAAAGACTGCAAATCTGTCTGTAGAATAAAATGCAGTAAGGTTGTTACTTGTTCAGCATACTGAGTAACATGATAAGGACTTTTGCATGTCCAAGGCACTTCTGTTTATTCAAGTGACCATTGGTGAGAATCCTTGGGGATTTTGATTTTGTTCAGGTTATGTAGTGTTTCTAGAGCAGATACTAAATCCCTAATGTGTCTTAACCATAAATAGTGGAGAAGAATTATCATGGGAGTCTGGAACATGGAAAGACCAATGGAAGCTGAAAAGCTGAAGGGGACAATATTATGCCATGAAGTTCACAGAGTTTTCTTAGGAAAGTGTGTGTGATTTTTAGAAACACACTGCAGTCAATAAGAGGTATTCTGTAAATGTAGTACAATTAGAAAACTATTTACTTACCACATTGTACAAGCTTAATGCCTTTGGCTAAGAGGAAATAGAAAACTAGCCTTCCAATACACATCAGCAAACGGTCTATCCCATGGCTGAGGGATCTGCACATGAGAGCACTTGCACCATGTTTTCTACTAACAGAAATCTGCTTGCCCAGATCATTAAGAAACATTGACAGAGTGTTTCAAACATGTACTCTCTTCTTTGGCTACCAGTTCCAGTCTGGTGAAAAGTAAGGACCCATATCGTCTCCATGTTCATTATATCAGAGCTGTCTTACCCCTTTGCAGCATGCTATAGAGGTCAACTACAGAGCACTCCCTGAGGAAGGCCATTTCAGCCTAGATCATGCACCCTGATCACACAAGTGGATATGTGCACCCTCTGGAGTCGAAAGGGAGTCAAAGAGCCAATGCACAGCAGAAGATCTGCCAGTCTGTGCAGATCAGCATACAGGGTAGAGGCATTTTAGAGCACAATGTAAGATCACTTTCTTTGTGCTTGCTAGTAGAAACAGTCTTTAGAATTCACTGACATTTAATCATCTGCCTCATATCACTCCTTTTCAGAGTAGCTATTCTGGGGCTATGTGGGGGTTGTCACAGAAATGGTTGCCTAATTCTGATCTAAATTTTGTGATGTGAACCCAGATCTTCTACTGATAAGCATTTTACATCCAAATGCAATAATAAAGGAATTCTGTTTCATGAAAGAGCAGTGACATACTTACCAGATATTCCTAGCTCTTGCAGAAAGAAACCTATCACAATTTCCACAAAGCCTCTGGATAAGTGGTCATAGATCAATAAACAAGTTCCCACTGCCTGCCCTAGCTCTTTAGTTTCGGTAGTTACAGGTGAATGCATTTTCAGTGGGGTCTAAGAAATCAGAACTTGTTCTATGTGAATTACAGGCATCAGTATTTTCAAATCACTGCTGGCCTCATAAAATGGCTGAGGTTCAGAACTATTTTGAAGCTTAGCAGTCAGAAAAGTAGCAGTGAAACTGCCAAGAAGCTTGCCGCTTCATGCAGCAAAGAACACACATCTAAATGAGTTTTTCCCTTGTTTCTTGCAGAGAAGGAGTAAGGAAGGGGGTGGGGAAAGGAGCTATTCACTATTTTCTCTGAAATACACTGTATCTGTAGATTTTAATCAATCCAATGAGTGCTTTATGAGTGGTTTTAAGATAGCATGTGTCCTATTAAGGTTTCTTGTGTTTCTCTGCTGAGATTAGTACAACCCTATGTTTACAATATGCCAATAGTGGGGTTTTTTTGTTTTTGTTTTTGTTTTTTTTCCCCTAGATGATTCTTTCAAAGTTAGGTCAGTTCACGTCTGAATAGTCTCAGAAATAGAAGTTTTGTCTGAATGAAAACTAAACCCTAAAACCTTAGCTTTCTAAAGGAAGACAAAGGAAGACAGGAAAGGAAATTAACTTTTCTATAGAGTTCTTTCAAGTTCAGTGTTTTTTTAAGGGTAGTCCATGATTGCAGTTAACTTAGCTTGCTGAATGGCAGCAAATTGCCTTGTCTGCTCAAGTCCTCAAGAAATTATTCCCTTCATCTCTAAAGCCTACTGGGCTGCAGTCTTATTCTCACTGTAGTCTTTCAAACCATGCATGAGCTCCACTGCTCTGCTATGACTTACTTTCTCAGTCCATCCTGCAGTCTCCCAAGCCATGTCTTTTTGAGGACACTCAGTAGCCCTAAGGGAAGGAACAATCTCCCTTTCCTCCAAAAGATCCTTCTTCTTAAAAAGAACACAACACACACTTGGGAGAAATGAATCAGATGCCCATGAAATTCTGAGCTAAGTCTGCCCCAGACTTTGAGTACTAAGTGTTCATAGTTCAAAACTGCCTAAAGAAACACATCTGTGAGAGAGAGGTATGACATTTGGTTTAGTACTGTCTCAGGATTAAATTGTGTTAATACTAACAGTATTAACTATACTAACAGTATAAAACTATACAGTTTGAAAACATACCACAAGATTAGGATTTTTTAAACATACAGAATTAAAGATAATTTTTCCTTGCATCCACTTGAATAATTATCCTGGTTATCCATCAGGCCAGCTTGGTAATGCTGGCCATCCTCCAAGGCCAATTTCTCTTATGTCTCTGCGACCTGAATGGCCAAATAGTCAAAAAGCCATTGCAGTATGGAGATGAATTAGAATCACACGGTAGGGGTCATGACTACCCACATCAACTTCCTCCTTCAGATGTTTGCCACCTATTTGTGAGGGAGAAATTCTACTTACCTGAAAGTCACCTTACAACTGTAGTTCTCTCCGGGTGCCTATGAAGTCAGTGGAGACTGACTGTAAGCAATTCCTGAGGGCAATTCTGTCTATCTAAGATCTGGCTGTTTGGTTTTGGCTTGGGTTTTGGTTTTTTTTGTTATTTTGGGGTTTTGTTTGTTTGTTTGTTTTGCTTCTTTGTTTGTTTGTTTTGGGGTTTTTGTTTTTGTTTTTGTTTTTGTTTTTTTTTGGGGGGAGCGATCATGGGGAAGGATAGAGGTGGGTCTTCATCTCTCCAGCACTGTTTGTGTTCCTAAATTGTATGCCTCAGGAAATGTCTATGTTGTGGTATGCTTGCATCATTTCTCAGTTCAACACCCAGAATCGGCTGAAGAGTAAAAGGAGAGGAACAGAGGACTATGATCCTGTAAACTATGTTAAGAGAAGTACTGTTATACCGAATACAGGCCCTTCCATGGATGAATCCTCACTTGACTGTTGGTGCACACCATCATATGCAATTTTACCCTCATTCCTCTATAGTTTATGATAGTCCATCCTGCCAAAAGAGATTCCCCATCTCCTGACACTTGTTCAAAATTGCATTCATATCTAGTTTCCCATTTACTGTTACACTTTTGTAAGCATTTTCTCCATTTGGGTCCAGATCTCTTTGGATTGATAGATTTTTCTTCACCTTTTCATTCTTCCTTTTTAGCATTAAAATATTTGTAACTCTGCAAAAGAGATAAAGTGTGCAGTACATTTGAAGTCTAGTCATATCCGGGCAAACTGGACTAATTTGCCACTGAATTCAAATCAAAGCATCTTGCCTTACTTAAATTGAGATATAGTTTTAGATGGAAAGCTAAATACAGATGAAAGATAAAAGAACTCCTAAGAAGCTCTGGCAAGTTTATTAAAGTTATTACTTGCATTGTAACTTATGGAGCTTGAAAGGAGTATATGGTCAAAAGACTGCAGAGATTGGAAAGATCTCTGCCCTGAAGAGTTTACCATCCAATGGTCTGATTCAGGCAAAATATCCATCAAATAGGAAATGTGTGTGAAGAAAAACTTGCAATAAAGGAATCCTAGGCACAAACCATTAACTCAGAATCTTTGTGTCTATACACTGCAGCATGCAGATCTAATCACTTCAGACATTCAGAAATGATGGATCAGAGCCCAAAACATGAGACTGACTTTGAAACAAGATTTTTTTAAAAGTTGGACATTGTAATTTGTTTCTCTTCTGATCTCTAAGCTTTTAGTGAGCTCTCAGTTAACATTATCAAGATTTCATCTGCAAAACTCAGAGCTGAAAACTTGTATTTAGTAGTGTTGGAACTTTCCGGTAATCACATTTATCAAGAAATTAAAATTGTAAGAAAAAGAAACACTAAATATTGTGATAGTAAAAATACACAAGTGAGCTGGCAACCCTGGATACAGTAATATAGTAAACTTTGTATTCTAATCAACTTTATAAATATAAGATAATTCTCAGAATGCTTTCAAGGTAAAGAAGTATTGCTATTATTTCCTTTCAGTGCTTAGGAAACAAAGTGAGCTAGTTTTCAAATACTTACCAGCCAGACTTCTAAATGAATACATGCAAAATGTAAAGAAGTAGATAATGTATTGCCTAAATCTCCATTATGAACTTAATTAAATCCACCTTATGCATCTAGTACAAATTTCTGTGCAGTAATCTATCTCACTACACTAAATTGGCTTCTTCGGCAGCTGTCCTTTCATTACTTCATAATGTTATTACCGCGTGTTGGTTAAAGCAGTGTCTATTCAATACTTCTATGCAAACTAATGTTTTGCCAGTGCTACAAGTGAGAATGTTCCTTCATAGAAACAGTGGCTGAGGCTTAACAGGGACTAATCTCATGCAGCTGCTAGAAATTTCATCACTGTTTTACATTGATCTTATTGTGGGGGTGGAGGAGGGGAGGTGAAGATTCTTGTAATAGAACTGCTAATATCTCTGCTTTAAAAGCAGAGAAATTGGGAAACCTGGGCAGTCAGCAATTGGTGTGTTAGATTAGATTCCAAATCCAGTGTCCTCTCCCTGGCAGTTCCAATGTAACATTACAAAGGAACCCCATAACAGCAAATGGGAGATAGTCTTCACTCACACACAAAAACACACAGGTACATCTCATCCCTGTGCCTGAACAAAGATGGACTTAAACCCCAAAGCACAAGGCTTGATATTCATTGCAAATTATGTATTTCATTTAGTTGTAATTCTGTATAATCTTGATTCTCTTGTAATTAAATGAGTCATGTCACAAGGGTTTGTTCGATATTTTAATGTCAAAAATGACACTTTGAATTTAACCTAAGGGCAGACTTTTTCCATAAGAGTGCGCAGTGCAAATTTGAAGTCACACTCTTCCCAAGTCCATCTACAGAAAAATGTGGACAGCCATACTTCCCCAGTGGAAGCTTCTGGGTGGTAACCAAGAGTACTAGCTTTGAGAGATTTATTTTAGTCTAATCCAGTTCAGAGGTAACAAAGCCAGGTGTAACATCTATGTCACATTCATACCATGTTCATTCCATACATCCAGGTTCATCCCACCCTGTACCTTCCATTTGAGACATCTGCTACAAACACCTGCTAATGACTGATCTTCAATATTTGTTTGACTGCCTGATAACAACATTCATAATGTAGAGGAAACAGATACAAATTCTACTGTTAGCGAATTCTGCAGATACAAATCCTATTAGTCTGCCAGTGTCTTTATCTTTTGAAATACGTATGGTACAGAAATTCTCACTGAATTACCAATTTTGGACCACTCAGTGGGAAAACTGCAAGACCTTAATACTGTTTAGATGAGAAATCCCTGAGTTAAGATTCATTACCTCGGCAGTTCCAATACAGCTCAAAGTACTCGTGACCTCTTCAACAGAAGGAAGCAAGGACCAAGCTAAGCTCCATAGTGTCCTGCACAAAAGAATCATTGGAGCGGAAGAAAAACTGATAACATTTTTGGTTTGGATCTACTTCCAAAAAGTGGAAAAAGGAATAGCTGGTAATTGCTAGCAAGGATTGAAGGCAGAAGTAAGCTCTGAAGATGACCTACAATATAGGTAGATTTAGTCATTATAGACGATATAGTCTAAAGGCACAAACCAATGGCTTTTTTGCTTGTGCAGCATTTTAGAGAAATTTAGAGACCAATGTGGAGAAATAAGTATAGCATTTTTAGAGAATTAAAAAATTATACTACAATACTGCTCTCTATAGCACTGTCGCCTAGTTACAAAGCAAAGTCCTTGGAATCACAGGGAAAATGGTATTCATATAAGCTTAAAGCCCCCCAGAATATCAACAATAGCTTGTCTATAAATCAGGGTAATGCTGGCATATAGTCTGATAGCTCATGATTTGTCGGAACTGGACACAAACATGTTACACAATTTTACACCCTATTTGAGATACAGTATCTGTTTCTAGTTCTGAGTTACTCATATAAAATCATAAGCAATCACTACGCAGGGTTTGGCATCTGTCAGTCATAAATTTTAGGCCACTAAGATGGACAGAAATTCAGAAATTCAAGGAAACAATAAGAAACAGATTTTTCATATTTGTTTTACAGTAGTCCTTGAGATGCTGAGGATGATGTAGTCTAAGTCATAACGCAATGTAAAAGGTAAAGGTAGGCAGAAGTTTTTAAAAAGTGCTGGAAATTATTTTATTATTCTATAATTGGGTCTTATTCTATAAATTACTCTAGAATTCTGGGACTCCAGTAATTTTGTTTTTCTGAGTTTGTATGCAGCTTAAATTGTTTGTATGTCTGATGTATACAGGGTTCAGCAGCAGGAACGTATGCTGCCATGGTCCTATGCAGACATCCTTGTCATCTGTATGCAAACTGTCCAATTTACAATTTAACTTCAAAACACACCTTCTTTATGCAATAAGAACAGTAAAAGTGTTCAGGAAAATGAAATTCCACTCTTTTTAACACCCTGATTACTGAATTGTTCTGCAGCTTGCAAGGGTGAAAATAAGACTTTTGAGCTGAAGGATCCAAATCAGTCTGCCTCCTGAAATACCCAGCCTGGATTTCAAACATCACAGGTAATCTTCAGGAGGTTTTTTTATGTTCCAGAAGCAGTGAACTGGTAATTGCATGATAATTTTAGGATAGACATAGCTATCATTTAATCTATATGCTGCTACAACAGAGACAAAGAAATCCAGATTTCCATGTTAGTTGATTAAAGGTTTCTCTGTTCATTCCTTTGTCATAATTTATATTTTGATGATAGAATAATTTACATGAAAAATGTTTTGTTTTGACATTGTAATAAGATCTCTATAGACTCTGACTGTTTTTTTCCATGGCTGATATTTTTCACACCATCCTATTGTAAATAAAATACACATTTACTGAATGATGCAGTTTCTGTAGTTGGCTTTGATAGTCAATTATCTTAGTAAGAAAGCCAGATTTTCAAAATCTCATTAAAACTAGCTTTCTGTAAAGTTTCATTATTTTTTCTTAAAGTATAGGATAGTTTGTTAGAAAAGCAATTGGAGCTGAAGGGATTACTTCTGTTTTTCTCTCTGTAACTATAAGAACATGATTAGACAGATGTTTCATTGCAGATTTGTTTTAGACCAATGTGATTCAAAAATATGGAAAATATAATACCCTTTAGAATAAGTTTTAGTATTGTGACATTGAGAGAATTTAAACTATATTATAATAGACCAAACAGCTTTCTCAAAATTAATTAACATAATATTAAAAGGGAAAATATAAATTCACAGGATAAAGGCAAACATCAAAGGAGAGTAATGTTGCAAGAAAATCCTTTATGAATACTTTCTACATATTATTCCTCTTCAGATTTACTGTAAAATAATTTAAATAAATATCATCTAAAGGAGGACTGTAGTAAGATTGCTGTTACAGTGATAAGAGTGTACTCACTACACACGTATTTCATTTGCTTCTAGTATTGTATTTTTGAGATAGGCTTTGGATTAATTTTAGTGTAGAGATAGCAAAGTAGCTACTCCAGCAGTTCCAATTGGTTCCTTCGTTGGTTTATCCTTTGGTAAATTCTGGCATTATTTTGTATTAGATGTTAATCACTATATACTTAATCTAATAGTAGTAAAATAAATAACAGTGGATGGAAGGTGTGATGCTTTATGTGAATTTGCTGCTGAAAAAAGAAAAGATACGAGCATTCAGTGTATTAGGTGTATACTATGGAGATCAGCTTATTAATTTCAGGAACTCTACATATCTATGGCTGTGAGATTAATTTACCTAGTAGTTCTGGCCACAGCAGGTCAGAAAGTAAGGGATATAATGGTTGTAATCATGATTTGTATCATAGTGAATGTTGCTGCTGATAACAATTTTGGAATCTGGAAACTCTTCAGTCTGTTTTGGAGGATACGTTTCTGTGGTCCCCTAACTTTTTCTGATTCTGCTTGACCTTAAAAAAAATACATTGGGAATGTAGATAACAAAGCTAGCCTATTCATTTGGCATATTCAAATACAGATAAGACAGGTTCTTCCTGATAATCTCCCAAGAGTAACTCGAGGCCTTGAGCATACCAGAGCTCTTCCCAAGAGCTTTGTAATGTTCCTTTTGCAAAATTTTGACCTTTCATCGGTGTTATTCTTATTACATGTTTTGAATCATCTGGCTAATATTATAATTTCTGTTTCATTTGCAGCAAATTAAAAAAAAACATTAGCACATACTTCTATGTCTTTGTGTTGTATTGACTATTGCTCCTTACTGTAAGATCACCTAACTATAATAACACCTTCATCCATCATTGTGTGTGTGTTTATATATATGAATATGTATGTAGGTATATTATTTATATGAAGCACATAAATTTTCCTTGCAGATCAAGGAAGTGCTAAAGAATATGTATTCTTTTATTGAATATACTTGCTATTTTCCACTGTGTCTAGTCAGAAACTTTGCAAAATGGAGATATGTTTTTTATATTTTGAGTGCCAGATTCTCTCGATAGTTATCTGGCCCCAGGCATCAGTTTAGTGGTAGACTTTAAGAGTTTTTTTATTATTAAAAAAACTTGGGGAAAAAAAAAATGAGCATTTTGAGAATGCAGACTTAGTAATGCAAATTTTTAAAACATTTTTAGATGCTACATGCCATTTTTCTATGACCCACCACTCTGATTTGTGTTTGTGCTAAACTAACTTATTCACAACCTGGCTTATAGATTCCTTCCAGTCAAATATCAGTTCAGGATTTGGAATAGCTACACCACTGGCTGCAGTGATGGATGATCTACTCTTGCCCATTTAAAGATTCCTCTGTCTTTATACAACATTCAATATATTCACCACACTGAGTAGTTATTTTACCTTGAGGAAGTTAATGGTTAAGCACTGAGCTGGAAAACATCCACTGTACAAAATGCAATCAGAGAACTGATGGCCTCCTCTGTCTTACTCACTGAAGATATGAAGACCCTCCAGGTTCTACATCAATCACTCTTTCTTTTCAATATCCATGTAAAGGCACTGGGGAAAATTATGAGACATCATCTAAAATACCAACAACATGGATCACTTTCTGTTCCAATGGATGGTAAGTCTCTTACTCTGAAAAAGTTACCCTCTGTCAGATACATCCCAAGTTAGAATGAAACCTGCTCAGATCCATGGGTAATGGCACATGAAATGCATAGGCTGCATTGGTTTCTCTAATCTCTTTAGCTAAAATGCTCCCTAGCAGGCTTTCTTTAGGAAACTGAGACTGTTGATTTTTGAAGAGTTTTCTTTTAACTGTCTCTTTTAGCTTCACCCTGAGTTGTGCCTGTCTCTTAATAAAATTTGTCTGACTTGGCTTTTAGGTTTTCTTCATTGTCCTCTCCTATTCTTTCTCCATATACCAGAAAGACTGAACGCCTTACCAACTCAGAAGGGTTTTGAACAGCAGTTGACTGAAATAAACCCAAACTTTAAAGCAACAGAATCACAGCATCACAGAACCATTGAGGTCCCTTCCAAGACCTCTGGAGAGCATCTAGTCCAAACCTGCTGTTCAAAACAAGCTCAACAAAGGCAGGTTGGTCAGGGCTGTGTCTAATTAGCTTTTGACTATGTCCAAGGACGGAGACCCCACAGTCTTATTGGGCAGCTTGTTCTAGTCTTTGACCACCATTACAGTAAAAGTGTTTTCCTATGTTTAAACAGATTTTCCTGTATTTCAGTTTGTGCTCAAAAGGAAAGAAGGAATTGACTGCCTTGGCCATTTCCACCCCGTTTGTCACTACATCCCTGGCTTCATTCAGTAGCGGGTCCACATTTTCCCTAGCTTTCCTTTTCTTGCCAACATACTTGTAGAGGCCCTTCTTGCTGTTCTTCACAATGCTTGCCAAATTCAACTCCAGGTGGGATTTGGCTTTCCTGACCTCATCCCTGCATGCTTTGTATTCCCCTTGGCCACCTGACGCTGCTTCCTCCTCCTGTACATTTCCTTTTTATATCTCAGGTGAGTCAGAAGCTACTTGTTTATCCATGCGTGCCTCCTACTGCCTTTGCTTGATTTCCTGCTCATTAATATGGCCTACTCTTGAGGATGAAGGAAATAATCCTTGAGAATCAACCAGCTCTCCTTGACCTCTCTTCTCTTCAGGGAGGTATTGCATGACATTCTTCCAAGCAGATTTCTGAGAAAGGCCAAAACCTGCTCTGCTGGTCTAGGTTTGTAATCCTGTTTTTTGCCTTCTTCCCTCCTCTCAAGCTCCTGAACTCTGGTCATCATATTCACTGCAGCCAAGGTTGCTCCCAGCCCTCATATCCCAAACTGGCCCTTCCTGGTTTTTAAGTATGACATGAGCAAAGCACCTCCCGTCATCATCTTTTCAATCAACTGTTGTCAATGCACACCAGCAGATACCACTGTGGTTCAAGTCCCCCATGAGGACCAGGGCTGGTGAACGTGATGTTTTTTCCAGATGTCTGAAGAATCACAGAGTCATAAAATCACAAGATAACAGGTGTTGGAAGGGACCTCTGGGGATCATCTAGTCCAAACCCGCTGCCAAAACAGGTTCACCTAGGGCAGGTTGCACAGGAACACATCCAGGCAGGTTTTTAAAGTCTCCACAGGAGATTCCACAACCTCTCTGGGCAGCCTGTTCTACTGTTCAGTCACCCTCACAGTAAAAGTTTTTCCTTATGTTGAGGTGGAACTTCCCGTGTCCTAGTTTGTGCCCATTGCCCCTTGTCCTATCACTGGGTACCACTGAAAAGAGACTGTCCCCATCCTCTTGACACCAGTCCTTTAGAAAATTATAAGAACTGATAAGATCCCCTCTTGGTGTTCACTTCTCCAGGCTAAACAGACCCAAGTCTCTCAGCCAAGAAGACCTCATCCACTTCTTTCTGACCAAGCAGCCTGTAGCAGAGACCCACAACATCACCCATGTTGATTTGCCCCCTAATCCTGACCCACAGTCTGTCAGCTCTCTCATTAGCCATCCTACAACAGAGCTCCATGCATCTGTGCTGCTCTTTCACACACAGTGTAACTCGCCCTTCTTGCCATCCTTTACAAAAAGGATGCAGAGGATTCCATCCATTGCAACACCCTAGTTGTGTGAACAACTGAACCATGTTTTTGTGATCCCAATGAGATCATAGCCCTGCAATTGCACGCACACTTCTAATTCCTCCTATTTGTTCCCCATGCTGCAGGCATTAGTGTACAGGCCCTCTAGGGAGGCACCCAGCTGTGCCTATTTCTCAAAAAGGGAAGGAGAGCTTCTCCCATAGTGCTACGGGGGACATTACAAGGATGGGAAGAGAGGAATATTAAGAACATGTCATATCATAGCTCTTTTTTGCTGCCAGGGGACTCCTCTTGCAACACTATGTAAATAATGTTGTGACCTGGGACTTTTCTTCTATGCTTCATAAATTCTGCACACAAGCTGATAAAAATGCTCTTTTATCTCCAAGTAGCAGAAAGCCTGAATTGCTCCTCATGGATAACAAACATGGTCACAGTGGTCTGAGACTTCATGATCTTTAGGTTGTTGATCATAAATCAGGTTTCCTGGGGATAAATCAGTAATTTGAAAAAGAGCTCACCACTAGTTATAAATGCAGAAGACATTCTGAGGAGACAACTGGAGGCACCTGTTGTCCTGTTGAGTCCTGGCTGATTCCCCTTATAATACCAGATAAATTCCAAAACACTTTTCCTCATATTATATTCTATATAAGGATCACTGGCATGAGCCACAGCACATTTCCCTAAAGGAGCAAGAATTTCCTCAGTATTTCCGTGCTGTACTACAATGATTCAAATGTCAAAAGCAAGAGTTAAACTTCTGAAAACTCTACATCTTAAAGCTACTGTATTCCTTGCTTGCTAACCCAAAAGTGAGGATATCCTTCTAGTCATGCAGTCCAAAATTTACACCTGCTAATATTACTTAGAAGATATTTTGCTTCTTTTAGCTCTAATCTTGCATATACATGTCAAAAGGCAACAGGGATGGAGATAAGGAAATGTTCCAACATCACATGTAGGCATAGGAAGTATAGTGCCTAAGTGGGAACCTGATGTCAAAGTAACTCTGACTTGTAAGACATTTATCTTGGCAGCACCTCCTTTAGAGGTGCCTCTAGAATGAGAGGCAGAGGGGGAAGCCATCAATAAAACCCAATGCAGTAAATGTGTATGGCAAATGAAAATCACTTAATTCACATCATACACTTCTCATCTGTACAAGTTTATGTTATTTTGCAAAAGTAGAAATAAGTTTATATTTAGAACAGGTTTATGGAATTCATTCAGAGTTTTAATTCCCAAATCTACTGACAATTTCTCATTCAACATAGCTGTAGTAATGCTTCAGCAGGATGTCATTTTTAAGCGAATTGATATTAATCACTAATTTTGATATTTCTACATGTATCATGTGAAACATTGATTTATATGGCTTGCAGTTCAAAACTTTGGAAATATTGCATTTTAAAATTTATTTGAGGAAGGATAAAAATTGTATATAGAAGTAGATTTAAAGGTGATATAAAGCAACTATTCCTTTTCTTCTTTTCTACCTCTTCAGCAAGACATGAAGCTTGAGCAAGTACTTAACAACTCAATGTCGCCTTAATAAATACATACATTTCTTCAGTATATAAACAGGCTATAGGGTAGAACATGATCAAAGCTACTACAAATCATTGTTCCAATGTCTGAACAATTATCTTTCCAAAAGATAGCAAAATTTGGAAGCAAAATTCTGCAGTCACTGGGAACTAACTTATTCCTTAGTGATTGCTTTAATTTTCATTTTAAAATGTGATAAATAAACCATCACTCCTCATTTCACTTAAAGATGATTTCAGATTATCTAAAAACAGATGGATTACTTTTTTTCAAGACTAGGAGTTTTTAGCAGTATTCAAACATGATGGGTAAATCTCATCTCCTCCAACTTTAGCCTGCAAAACCTGACATGTCAAGTTTAAGCCAGTTCATCAAGGCTCTGCATTTATTTAGTAATGAGGTAGGAGCAAGTATCTTCTGCAGGTGCCTTCCTTGAGCACTCATCAGGGAATAAATTACCCTCTGGAAGTTACTGTCCCTGTTTACTGTAGAGAATGTAAATTATTAGTTTACAAAGACTTAAATTACTAGAGACTTAATTTATAGAGGCAAAAAGTTAAGAGAGGTGGGTTTGGTTTGTAAATTTGTTTCAGCAAGTTTGCAGATGACACTAAATTGGGCGGGAGCGTTGATCTTCTTGAGGGTGGGGAGGGTCTACAGAGGGACTTGGACAGACTGGATTAATGGGCCAAGGTCAACTGTATGAGCTTCAACAAGGCTGAGCACTGGGTCCTGCACTTGGGCCACAACAACCCCGGGCAACGCTAGAGGCTTGGGAAAGATTGTCTGGAAAGCTGCTCAGCAGAAAGGGACCTGGGAGTGCTGATTGACAAGCACTGAATATGAGCCAGCAGTGTGCCCAGGTGGCCAAGAAGGCCAATGTCACCCTGGCTTGTATTAGAAATAGTGTGGCCAGCAGGACCAGGGAGGCGATTGTCCCTCTGTACTTGGCACTGGTGAGGCCACACCTCAAGTACTGTGTTCAGTTTTGGGCACCTCAGTACAAGAAAGACATTGAGATGCTGGAGCAGGTCCAGAGAAGAGCAACTAAGCTGATGAAGGGCCTGGAGAACAAGTCCTGTGAAGAGCGGCTGAGAGATCTGGGGCTGTTTAGTCTGAAGAATGATGAGGGAAGACCTTATCTCTCTCTATAACTACCTGATAGGATGTTGTAGAGAGGTAGGTGCTGGTGTCTTCTAACAAGTAACTAGTGACAGAACAAGAGGGAATGGCCTCAGGCTGCACCAGGTGGGGTTTAGGCTGGACATTAGGAATAATTTTTTCACTGAAAGGGCTGTCAGGCACTGGAACAGGCTGCCTAGGGAGGTGGTTGAGTCACCATCCCTAGGTGTATTTAAAAGCTGTATAGATGTGGTGCCTGGGGTCCTTAGTGGTGGTCTTGGTAGAGTAGGTTTAATGGTTGGACTTGATGATCTTAAAGGTCCTTTCTAACCTAAATGATTCTATGATTACATCTATGTTAAAGTCTTACTCTATTTTAAGGAGACAATACCGCAGCGTTTGTCCTGTTTTATTATACTGTAGCTTTAAGGGAAGAAGTCAAGACTGTCTGGGATACTGAAAACATGAGTAAATTGTGCAGGGAGGAAAACACATGGAAAAAAGCCTCCTCGTAGAAGGTGTCAATTATTTGGTTAATCAAAAAAGAGACCATTACATAGGTTTTCATGGAAAAATGCAGTAATAACTGTTCCTTGAAAGAAGGTGAACATACTTTTGAGTAAGGCTGGCTGGAGAACCAGTGGGCAGATTGAGAGAAACCTCTAAATAGGAGTGGTTTAAGGAGAATAGTTGTGTAGTCATCTGTTTGTTTTTTTTTTTTAATTTATTTGTTCAAACTGGGGACAAAAATCCCAAACCCTTAATAAACCCAGCTGAGGACTGTTCCTGTATCAGTAATCATGTATAAACAAATGACTAGCTATTGTAACTTTCTTAGAAATGGTTAAACATGTGATAAAAAGGGAATTATTATGCTTGCACTGCAGTAGGTTTAGGCTTAAAGTAATCTGTTTTATTTCTGGAAACAATGTGGCCCCTCTTCTTATTGTGGCCATGTTAGAGAGAGAAGTGAGCTGTTATGCAAACAGGCTACAGGGAGTCGCTGCTGTTCCCGGGGGAGGCTTTGGCACATCCCAGTGTTGCGCTCGGCTGGGTAGAGATAAAGAGAAGGCAGGCTTGAAAGGGGAGCATTATGTAGTTAATCTCATGCTGGCTTTAAAACTAACATCTCTGACAGAAAGGGTCACAACAAAGGAGTGATACAGCGAAAAGGGCGAGGAGCATGAAATGAGTGAGGTATCGCTGTTCAATGGGCAATTTGAACTGACACATGCAATTGTTTGGAGTGGACAGTATCTGACTTTCTGCATACTGTACATTAGGGGTATGTTTTCAGCAAGGAGCAGAGTATAACTTCTGGTATGAATAATGGGAAATGTCTCACGCATTCCTTGTTCATCTCCCTGGTAGCTCATAGCTTTGCATCACCATAAAAAGTGCCTTTTTTACTACTGTTATTCTCATTATTTCATCTCTAGTGGGATAATTGGGTTTTTCTTCATGGCATCATTATTATCAATGACAGATGAATCTCAAGAAAATTAAATTTCCTTTTTGTTTGGATAAGCATCCTAATATTTAGATGATTCTTTGAATCATACATGAACTAGAAATGTCTGAACCTGAGCTGAAAATGTGACAAGTACAGTGTTTTTCATGAGCTTTCAGAGGCTTTTGCTTTGAGTTACATCTGGAAATACAGAGAAAGCAATGCCTCTGTAGTATTATGGAATTTGGGGGGGAGGGGAGGAGGGTTGGGGAGGCAGAAGGAAAAGCCTGAAAGCTCAAGTCTAGTTTGAGTAAAAAAAAAGTCCATCTTACTCTAGGCAGGATTATAAAATTAACATGGGCCTAGTGGTCTTTTCTAGCTGGGGAAAAAAAAAAAAAAAAAAAAAAAAAAAAAAAAAAGAGTTATTTTTTATATCATAATAGAGAGGTGTTGCATATGTTGTCTAGAAGCATCCTGATGATTGAAAATCATCTTGTCTAATTACAGACTTCTAAAAGTTAGATATCTAAGTCTATTCTCCCTTTATAGTTAATAGAAACACCTTCAGAAGACCATTTGATGACCTTCCTTAGATGCCTATCTTAGGATGAGATGAAGAGTTTTCTGGAGATCTCTGTTTCTGTCTATTGAAAGGAACCAGGGGTAACAGCATTTTCAAAACACTGAAGCTGTGAAATAGAATTTCAAAAAACTTCTAATCAGTCTGTGTGGAAGAGAAGTAGAGTGATTCCTGGCATTTGCAGGGATCAAGAGCAGGAGCTCTGGAAAGCAGTTCTCTACTTCTCTTAGGTTTTGTATTGTTTATTTCTTTTATGAGTTTGTTATTGGTAAGACCGAAAAGAATGCAGGTAGCAATTTGTTCTACATCAGCTTCAAAATAACTTAGAAAAAAATTATTTTTATTCCAATCCAAACCTTCATTCCTCTTTTATCACGTTACTCCTTCTAGCAACAGTCTGTGAATTCAGTAGTGATGTCCAGATGATGAAGTGCAGATAGAACATGGTGATAGATTTTATTTTGGTTTTTTATAACTTTGACCACTTCATAATCACTTTGCTGACTACTTTGTCTCCATCAATTTTTTTATTACACCTTGAACAGCTGTATAGCTTTGAGGAACTGCTTTTTTAAATACTTTTTTTTTCCAACAGTCCATAGAGCTTTCCTCTCTTCTCCCTAATGTATACTGACCTGAAGCTCTGAATGGGTGATATATATATTCCTAAACCAGCAACAGCTTTATTATGTTATCCAAAGTCCATTAGGGACACAAAATGTGAGCTCTATTCCACTGGAAACTACCATATCCCAGTTTTTCATTTGGATACACAGTATTGGTTGCAGTGCAGTTGGTGAAACTATAGCTGACTTATAGTTACTAAAATACTGCTTTAGGTAATTTAGAGCTTTTACCGCTCACAGCTTTTATCTATTGAGCTGGACATACATTATTCAGTTATCCAATCTGGCAGTCAGAAGATAAAAAATACTTCATTTCTATGACTGTTAATGCCAAATAGTTATTTGCATCAATGCAACTGTGCATGCTGTTCTATCATTTGATTTGTAATGTTTAAAGTCCAGTCTGCAGGGGGTAGGAACTTTAGCATGCTCAAAGGATGGTTAACCTCACATCTTCTAAAAAATATTTGAAACAAACTAAGGGTCATAACTGTAGGAGGTAGCCAGTACTGATGTGGTCGAGTGGAACAGTAAAAAGGCTTTATATGCAAAAGTTTAGGATAATCCACAAAACTCCTACATGATTCTGCTTCTCAAGTAATGAGATTATCTATTTTCCTCGTTAAACTCTAACCTCATGCTCTCATTGCTGGGATTCTCTAGCAAGCATGAAAGCTGAAGAGCACGCTATCACACTGGGCATGCAGAGGATGAAAGCCATGCATGAGGCAGAGCTCCCACTTACCAGCCCTGTCCACAAAACCAGACCACCACACTCATTGAAGGCTACAGAGGGAACATCAGCTGTCAGATAAGGAAATAAACCCAAGTGGCATCTGTTCAAGATAAAGGAGTATCACACAGTGTCTTTCAAGGGCTTGAAGGGATATTTAATGGCCACGTATAGCCAGGACTTCAGCTTTATGCTCTTTCCAAAAGCTGACATTACATTGCTAGCTTAGTTCTGGGGCTTTACAAGCTGTCATGGTCTTGGCTCAGAGGGGAAGAGTGGCACGTCTTTAATCACTGCTGAACTCTGCAGCACCTGGGAGCTGCTGGAAGCTTGCCGTCTCCCTGCCAATAAGACCCTGCTCAGCTAATTGTGTGAGCTCTGACAAGATTTCAACCTGGTATGATTTTGCTGCAAATCTTGGTAATGGAACCCACTTATCAGAACCATAAGAAATGTGAGGTGGTTTTTTTTTGATTGGTCTTTATTGAGTAAGCTACTCAGTTGATGAGACTGACAAAAATGTGCGAACACGCACCACAGCATGCATGGGTGTCTGAACATATGAACTTTATTTTGAAGAGCAGATAGAATGCTTGGATGAACCATCCTTTGTTGGTTTAAGTATGTGAAAGTGTCCCTGTGCTGACCTCCTGTATTTTTTCTAAGGACAATTTCTCTTCTGTTGAAATTTATCTTATATATTTTTCTTCTTTTTTTTTTTCTTGAAAAATATGAAGTTTACATAATGAGAAATTAGTGTGCTTTTTAATTTTTTTTTCAAACCTAATATGCTCAGTGTTATGATTAGACCATGCCATGT
>JANHGN010006675.1:656-14052 GCA_024605025.1 Megaceryle maxima | reverse complement strand
TTTTTCTTTTTTTTTTTTTTTTTTCCCTATGAGGGAATGACATTAATAATAAAATGTATGGAAATAAATTAAAAATTCTATTCATAATGCTAATGCCCAGAATTAGTAGTGCTTTGCAGATACTAAACTCTTATTGTACATAATCAAGCTCAATGGTCATGGACTGTTATACCAATATTATATTGTTTTCAGTATTAAAAAAAACCCTGTAGTATCTCAGGTGATCAGGATTTTCAGTGATAGATGATTTTTCACTGATTCACTGAATCATAGTAATTTCAACAAACACTTCACAAACAGTAATTCAAAAGACATTAAGAAGTAACTTTCATATCACTTTAGAAATATTGTCCAAACCTACCTGAATGCTATAATACATAAAGTCTATTGTTTAGAGATAGTTCATAAACAACTCTAACCTTTTCTGTGATGCTTGAGTCAAACACAGAGATTCCAAACTGGGTAGGACTGAGTAGCTCTGTGTTTCATCAAAGGAAGACCAGAATATGTTAACAAACATTAACCCTCCTGCATCTTTCCAGCTAGAGGCACTATGTTATTAGGAACACCAGAGACTGCTGGCCATTAAAATCATTGTATTTGTGCTGCTTTTCATTTAAAAAGGGTCGAATCAGTCCCCATTTTTTCTTGTGGATTACAGTGTATGTTATACTATATATGAAATACTATTATAGGCTTAATCAGGAGACAAACCAAAATATAACCATGGAAATCAATTTAATCACCAAGCTGAACTTGCCCCATGTGTGCTGTGCTTGACTGTGGTGTCTAACACACTAGCTGATGTGTTTCCAAGCCTTCATCATGGGGAGCAAATCTGTTGTTCTAAGGCTCTGGCAGGTCAGAGCAGTATCACCCATGTTTGACTTGAGCTCTGTGCTTCATCACTGAGGGCAACTGAGTTAAGCATGGCCTTCAGCACTTTACTGACTAGATATCATTTAAAATAAATGCACTTTGTAAATTTGAGTTTCCATTTTGTATTCATATGTGCCCAAATAAATCAGTACCTTTCTCTCTGACCAGAAGTGTATATTTACCTTAATAAGTGCAGCTTTAAAAAAAAAAAAAATTGCTTAGAAAACAAAGGTTTTTTATGAACATCACCGTATGTCATACTCTAGTAAATCAATTCCTGTTCATGCCAAAATTCAAACTCATAATGGCTTAAAAAAAAACCCCAAGTGATCTGGAAACTAAAATTTTGTTAATAACCTCTTCCCCCAAAAAGGCTACAGTATTGATGAGCCAGTGTATTTTTGTCAGAGAAAGTTATTTTGGACACCTTTAAATCCCCTAGATTAAAATATCCATATAGTAGCAGAGCTTGAGTGAACAATCATTGACAAATTCAGGACTTTTTTGGAGTGGAACTGTGAAGATTAGATGCTGTGGAGAGTAGAAAGTGATAGCAGCTCCAGCAAAGCTAAGAAAGGGAAAGAGAAACCACTAGAAGTCACTGTAAATACCATGGAGCTTTCAGAATGAAATCTTGCTTTCCTTTTGGTTACAATAACTGTCAGGAACAGTCTGGGGGAAAAAAACCCTCTTTGTTGTATGGCACATTGCATTAATATCAAAGCACACAGTTTTAGATCCAGGAGGAAAGGTTAAAAAAATACATGATTGAAGAGAATCATCAAAGGAAGGAAGACATAAAGGTCAGATATTTCCAGTTATTGACTGATTGGCTGGATCAATGACAGTGATCATTAACTGCCAAGAAGTACCCTTCCTGTTGGCCTCTGTTACATAAAAATGAAATACAAAGCAACATAGATCAGAAGCTATTAGATGGTCACATGTGGAAGCTGGTTTTCAAAATGCCAAGGTATTTATCATGCTAAATGTGATACTAATATTCTCGCTCTTGCCTTCTCTCTAGTTTAACCACTTTTTTCTTCATGCAGTCACACACATATATGTTGGCCACACAAAAATCTAAGAACATGCCACCAAATGGCTGGTGGCTGTCACTGTGAAAGATACAAACAACAACAACAACAAAATCTGAGATTAATCAAGTGATTAATCTTGTGTTAATAGGTAACCAAGGAGATGTGAAGATTTGAAAAGCAAGGACAAAAAGGTATAATTGGATGTGGTAACTTTTGTACTGAACAGAAGAACTGCTGGGAAGCAGAAAAACAAGTAATTATGAAAACAAAAAAGGATTAAGGAGATATTTTTTTCCTGCTGGGTACAAGCACCTGGATGGCAGAGAGCCTAGAATTGGATTACCTTTGAATTTTCTAAATTGTTTTCATGAGAGGAACTTCTTTGACCCGTATGAATCAGAGAGAAAGCTTCTTAGAGACGAGGAAAAGTAATTTATAAGAAACCTTCTCTGCTATATAGATACTCAGGGATATACTGACTGCTCAGTGCTGCTTAATTTTTTTTTAAATCTCTTCCTGACTAGGTCAAAGAGTTGCAGAGCCAAAATTCATGACCTTCAGCAAGGAATAAAACTACAGATCTTGAAAAGAATGCATTCCTTCCTCGTGTTTTAAGGTATCCTTTTAAGGCAAACTTAACTGTTTAGAAACAAGTAAGCAGCAACTTTGAATATAAAAAATTACAAGACATTTTTCTCCCTGCTGGTGCTGCTGCTTTTACACAGGAAAGTATACAATTTTTCTAGTGAGATTTGTATTTTTTCAATTTGATGTTATATCTGACTGTTGAAATTTATTTTCTATGTGGGTGAAATATTTGGTTATAAACAACTAAACTGATGTGTAGTCACAATAAACAGCATCCATTTTTTCCTCCTGTAGGAGGCTGAAGGATCGACAGCTGGAGAGGTGGTTTCCAGTGTCAGTATAAGCAGAGATGTTGAGCACTTTCTCTGGAGAAGGCTGATGCTACCTGTTCATATCCCACAAACGTACCTACCTCCCCTACACTGCCAGGTGCAGCTGGTCAAGGTTAGAACTAGACAAGCACTCATATGTCTTTTCCATTTATACAAAGTTCATTAGTATCCATTAAGCTGTGCTGTTCCAGCTTCAACATATCAATATTAACAAAATATTAATGCTGGATTTTTGCCATAGAAGAAAACTAAATCTCATTTGAATTACAAACATGGAATGAAATGCATCACATTTCCCCCACTCCGGATCCCAGGGACTGTTGGCAGGATTTTAGTTAAGACCCCAGGCAAGCTGTGCAACTCTGACCTTTTTGCTAAAATGTACCTGGGGAAACGAAGGTAGAAGTGGCTGTCCCTCCTGCAAAAGGCTCTTGCTGTAGCACCACAAAGAAATTGTCAAAGCTTCTCATATGGCAATTTCTACCTTGGGAAGTAGAAATTGTAAGGCACAGCTGTTGTACAAGCCCCCTTCAACAGTGCTGAAAGATGTGACCAAGAGAGGGGTAAGAACAGTCAAACCCACAAATGCTCTAGATGCCTTTGCTTGGGCAGCCACATCTGCAGCAGCAGCCCCAAACCAGGAGCTCAGAGACTTCTTAATCGCATCCTCTCTCGATTGAGCGTGGTGGTACTTCAGCAGATACAGCTCCAAGAGGTGGTTGCAGTACAAAGGGTCTAGACCATCTGCAGGGGCTTTGACTTCCCCTTGGAAGGAACGACTGGCCAGGAAAGCCTTAAGCTGCCTACCTGATGCTGATGTGGCCTGTCACTTATGGTGGAGTGAATTTGTCAGTAAAGCCACAGTGGACCATGCAAAAGTGTTCAGAAGAAAAAGATTGGCAAATAGCCTGTGCTTCCCTAGCCAGGCTGCAAATGAAGCTTGAAACCGCACAGGAATAACTTGCCTTCACGTTACACAGCTCTAACCCTGAAGCCCTGAGATAAACAGGATGTTATTTAAATGGAGGAGCAATATATAACATGCATTGATTTTGGAGGGAAGTTATTTATTCAGCATTTCAGCATACTAGGCATGTTGGTTCAGCAGGGAGAGGCTTATGCTGTGCTTCCAAAATGCTCCCCAGACTTTACCTGGAGGATCAGCGCAAGAATAATTAGCTCCTGTGTCTGTTCATCTGGAAAGGCAAGGGGTCCATACGGACACTACAGGTGTAGAGGGCAACTGCTGTGTTACAGAAAGCATAAGCACACTGACTGATGAGAAAGAATATGACTAATCTTTGTGCTGATAAATGCAAAGTTTCTTCCAATTATATGAGTTTTGTAGGTGGTTTTTATTTTTCCAGATAAAGCATATACTGGAAAGGTTTAAATATTTAAATTAAATTTGTTCTCCATACTTGGTCTCTGTGAAGAGCAATTAAATTTCCTGGCAGAAATACAAGTGATAAATACAAATTGTGTTTTGCATGATATATATATAAAATAATTTTAAAGTTGCATTCACAGAAGAAAAGCCCCTTTTAATAGTCACGCATAACGTCTCTGAAAGAAGAAACCACACCTAGTGACCCATGTCACTTGATTTTTGTAAAGTGTTTGCAGTGCATAGGCAGCAAGTGAACAGCAGATAAAAAATTACTACCGAGATTCTACAAATAACTACATTAAATATTATGATCTGCATTCATAAACAGAAGGAAAACATTAATCAAGTACATTTGTTATGAAATGTTTTAGAGCAATTCTATGGGTTTGATGAAAAGCACATTTTAATGCCTTTGAAGATATGTGCACATATGCATCGGTTAACAACATGTAACCCCTATGGTACAATTCCTGCCATGCAATATGAGTGTTCTTCATAAAAATAATTAACAATTTCAGCCTGAAATTAACAGGGGTAAGTGTGACACACAGCATAACAATAGCAAAAAATATTGCAGAAGATTTACTGCAAGAGGAAAAAGGGACTGTAATATGAAGCAATAACTTCTTCACTTAATCCAGGAATAAAGATAAAAGGAGAAGAGAAAAATACAGTTAACAATCTTCCCCAGGGTTTTTGAGTGAAGAAAGTGCTGAACTGTGAATCAGAATTGAATAGACAGAAACATTAGCTCCCTTCAGAAGGATGTTTGCCTTATAGATCAGATACTGTAACAGCACAGAGTTGGCTCTTTGCCTATGCTTTGCAGCATGCAAATGAGTATTTTCCTTTCTCAGCATCTCTGCAGTAAAAACACCACAAAATCACAGAAATATACATAAGAACCCTTTAAAATGACCATCAATTCTGCTGTCAAACACTAGAAATGTCTGATGCTCAATTTGCAGAGCTGTAGGTAAGAGCCCTCCATTCTAAACTCACTGTCAGTGGAAGCACCATAAATCAATACCTCTGAAAACTGGGCTCAAAGAGGCACATTATCAAGGGTGACTCATGATGCAGGTAGGTGCCAGACAGCACTTCAAAAAAAACTAAACAACAAACCTACATGCTATTGACTTGAAGGGGAGCAAGAATATGTTTACAGGTGGATTACAGAGAAGAGTGACCCCTACTTGCTCTGAGTGAGTTCTAGTTTGTCGTGCTGAAGACCAGCATGTCTCAGCCCACACTAAGATCTGCTCTGCTCTGCCACATCCAGACCCTTGCAAGCCTGAGCTAGCTTATTTTGGGCAAACTCTGATAATCATGATTTTATTGCAAACTGAAATGGAACAATCTGAGGATATTCTTCTGCAGCTGCACCAAGTAAACATGTTTAAACACTCAGGACCACTGAATAGTTGTGTTTCAGTTGGGTCTCCTAATTTGAAAGACCAACAAATAGCTGGTCACTATCAGTACGAAAGAAAAACTGCCTTTTCTTTTTAGCAGTTTTGCCAAGACTGAAGTAACCACTAGATTCTCTGCCATTGTCAAGTGTTGGGTATTAAGGTGGAAGGAAGGACATCACAGAGGAAGGCGACAAAACATGTTATTGCCAATTTAACCATGTATCTGATTCACTAATATAATCTTTCATGCTTGTACTGTAATTGCCTGCAGCGCTCTTGATTTCATCAACATCATAAACCAGTATTTTGCTTACATTCAAGTGACACATCTAGGACTTCCGAGAGGCACATAAACTTATTTTCCATAAACTACTTCTAGGATGTTTCCTATCTACTGTCCTGTCAACATCATCACAGTGTTATTCAGAGTGAAAGAGACATCCAAAGGTCTCTCATCCAACCTCCTGCTGAAACCAGGGCTGACACTGAACACCTTGCCAGATGGCCTTCTCCAAAAGGCTATCAGTCCCTCACCTTTTTCAAGAGAAGTAGCACTTGTCATAATGATTTTTTTGTCTTTCAGTTGTAGGTCACCAACTTAAAGACTACCGTTGTGTTCCTATCCAACAGAGCTGTGTGGTTTGTATCTGACGTCACCCTGTCCTTCCCCAAAGACAGGCCAACAGTCTTAATGTGAGATGATAACCATGATCACTTACAGTACTCAGACTGGAACTGCTGACTGAAGCAAAAAACTCCATAATCTTAATATCCCAACCATTTAAAATTAATATGTTTCCCATAGAAAATGTATATGCTATATAAATTTTTTGTTCCCAAAAATACCTTCTCAGTAAAGTATGTTTTACAGAGTTGGTCATAGAACAAGCTATCCGTTTCCTTTTCCAGACACTTTACCACAGTATACAAATATTACAGGGATAGGAATGGTTTCAATGTTTATACAACATGAACATGAAGGAAAAGAGAAAATAACAGACATGAGACATTTAGGGCAGTCACTGTGAATTTACTGTAGGTCTGGGAAGACTGTCAATACAGAGGGCTTGTGGCAAAATGCTTTGAAAGTACAGGAACAAAATCAATTACAGACAGAATTTTTCCCTCTCAGTACACATGACAAAATTATTTACAAGTGGCTTATTTAAATCTAGCCAGAAGTCAGCTATTTCAGGGCCCTATTGAGCAGAAAAGATCCCCTGTGAGTTAAGGAAGGTCACAGATCCAGTTACGTCACAGATGATCTCTCTGACAGAATGTTTGTAAGACTTGCCCTACCTTGCTTTTGTTTCAGTGTGGATGGCTTGTGACAGTGGTTTTTACTGCCATTTTTTGCTGGCATTGTCTAGAACTTGCTCTATCCTGACACAATCTTCCACATAATGATGATGAGCACAGTGTTTAAAAAAAAAAAAAAAGAAAGAAAGAAAAGAAGAGAACACATCTTATCTAGCAGCAAAAAAAGTCTCTAAGACCACTCTTTTGAAAACCCTCATCTAACCTAGAGCTAAAAACTGCTTTAAACATCACTCACACTGCAGTCATAGATTTCCTGCTTGGTACCTCTCCATAACCTCAATGCAAACTACTGCAAAGGCTGGCAAGCTAATAGCTGATCTGGATCAATGCCAGCCTGGTTTTGACTGTCCCATTTAGAAGTCTAGGGCATCTCTGCATTAGCGAGTAGCACAATGTAATTGGAGTGGATCTATAGAGCAAAATAGGCGCAGAGGAGCCAAGGGCCACCCTGTGCACATTGTAAGGATTTTACTTCAGACTATCATTTGGGCCCTGCACAGAATGCCCAGTGGCTGTTGTATAACAAGTGCCTTGATGGACCCCATCTGGTTCCATCGGAGTGGCATCCAGCTTTTGTGCTCCAAGACCACTTCATACCTAGGATGCAAATACTGTAAATGCAACAGGATATTTGCTTCCCAAGTAAGTACACTCCCAGTCTGAACTAAACTACTAATGCAAACATGCATTTGGATCTTTTAGGAGTGGTCTTTGTCCAGTGGTCTTTTTCCTTTGTGTAGGAAGAGATTCTGACTGCAGAGTTAATAGAAGTTAATAAAAGCATAGAGTTAATAAATGCATTCACTCTGAGGGTGATGAGACACTGTAACAGGTTGCCCAGAGACACTGTGGAAGCTCCCTCCCTGGAGGTGTTCAAGGACAGTTTGGATGGGGCTTTGAGCAACCTGACCTAGTGGCAGGTGTCCCTGCCTGTGGCAGAGAGATACTAGATCATAGAATCATAGAAACATAAAAATGTCTGGGTTGGAAGGGACCTCTAGACTTCATCTAGTCCAACACCCCTACTGAGAGCAGGGCCATCTTCAACTAGAGCAGGTTGCTCAGAGCCTCATCAAGTCTCACCTTGAATGTCTCCAGGGATGGGGCCTCAACTACCTTCCTGGGCAACCTGTTCCAGTGCTCTACCACCCTCATGGTAAAGAACTTCTTCCTAACATCCAATCTAAGTCCACTCTTTTCTAATTTCAAACCATTGCCCCTCATCCTTTTACTACAGGCCCTCTCCAGTCTTTTTGTAAGCTCCCTTCAGGTACTGGAAGGTGGCTATTAGGTCTCCCTGAGCCTTCTCTTCTCCAGGCTGAACAATCCCATCTCCCTCAGCCTGTCCTTGTAGGAGAGATGTTCCAGCCCCCTGATCATCCTTGTGGCCTCCTCTGGACCTGGTCCATCAGGTCCATGTCCTTCCCATGCTGAGGGCTCCAGAGCTGGACGCAGTATTCCAGGTGAGGTCTGACCAGAGCAGAGTAGAGTGGTAGAATCACCTCTCTCGATCTGCTGGTCACACTTCTTTTGATGCAGCCCAAGATGGGATTGGCCTTCTGGGCTGCAAGCACACACTGGCTGCTCATGTCCAGCTTCTTGTCTGTCAGCACCCCCAAGTCCTTTTCTATGGCTGCTCTCTATTGCCTTCTTTTATAGATGATCTATGAGGTCCATTCCAACTAAAATAATTCTGTGATTCTATGATCATTTTCTGCTCACCCTGTCTGTAAAGGGTTAAACACCAGACTGTTAAGTTTGATGAACAACTATGACTGCTAGTGAGATTTTTTTTCCCCTTGGAGTAACTAGGACTACATCCTGCTTTCCCATTATGTAATTAAATCTCTCAAAGAGATTCAAATCAGGAAATACTTGCCTTTTTGTAATTTGAAAGTTTAAAAATGAGCAGTAGAAATCACTGATTTTGAAGTCCTTTGACATTATGAGTCTTTTCTGTCACAATTTGATACTAAGTGGCTCCTAAAGCGAATTCGGCTCAGGCCATCACTGCCAGAGATTGTCATCTTCCGAGCATGTCCATGGAGGGATGTCTGTTCTTACCATGCTTCATGAGTCAGGAGTGGTGCTCTGGGGACAGCACTCTGTGGCTGCATAAGGGAGATGTTTATTGCTTCCAAATCACAGAAAACACGAGCACTGTTTTCCAAAAAGCTGACTCCTCTGTTTAAACTCCTGCAAGCTCACTCCACAGTCAGCTTGACTGGCATTCAGAGAAAAACAAGTTAGAAGCAGAATCAGAAAAACACCCCAACGTACAGGCGTGACCCTCACTGCTCAACTGTTGCAAAGAAGGTAATGAGTTATACTGCTTTCTTTGATCTTTTGTTTTTGTTTTGTTTTGGTTTGGTTTGGCTTGTTGGGGTTTGTCTCCATTCTGAGAGCAACAAAGCGCTGTTGTTTATAGAGATAAATGGCTTTCATAGAGATGAAACCTCAGCCATTTATATCAAGGAGCATATACCTAATCAAGCTTTGTAGGTAGGTTTTTCACAAGCAGTTAGGGAGCTATATTACTGACTTCCAGGGGGATAGCTGGGTTCTCTGGAAAAAGCTCAGCCTACCTTGTTTATGACTGAAATCTTCAGCAACAGATGATACAGGGGCTTGATGACTATACAAGAGTCTACATTTAATTCACTGTGTATCCCTTTTTTATCCCTGCCACTCCTCATCCAGATAATAACTGAGACTGTAATGACTGTGCCTGAATATATATCTTTTCTTTTTAAGCTCCTAAATTCCTTATCAATATTACTTATGCTTGTGCAGGACTTGCCAGCTTTCAAGTTTTAAGGGAAATATGCATTATAGAGATCTCTCCCTCTTACTCATGGCTCTATTGTAGAACCTGCATAAGCACTGCCCACGCATTCCAAGCATCTTTTGTTCTGACGTAATGTACTCAAAGAGTTACACTTGGAAAAAAGAAAAAAAACAACAACCCACATTTAATGAGCAGTTCTAAGCCTGCTGAGCATAACTCCAGTGCATATGTACTTTAATAACGCTACCCATTGTACACAGTCTTTGGGGTTAAAGTGCCCTTAACCACTACTGAAAAAATGTGAATTTGCAAACAAACTTCAGCCCCATTGAAATGCAAAGAAGCATATAGTAAGATGATTCTATCTTTCCATCAATTTATTTGGAAAATCTTCCTGAAGGGGTGCAGTTACTATACCTCTTTAGCCTGGCAGTGGTTGCATTGCTTTACACAGAAGCTCAACAGGCCTCAAAGACACAGTATCTGGAGCTTCTGGGAGACCAAGGACAACAGCATTACCCCCAGAAGGTCCCCTGTGTGCCTGGAGCTGAAGTGTCTTTCCTTTCCCTCTGCTGCTCTTGGGAATGTGGTGATTTGGATTCCAGCTGCATTGTCTATCCCAAGCTCAGGTTTTGTTTTTTTGTCTTTGGAGAGGGAAGGCGGAGAAAGGGAAATATTTATGAATATGGCTCTGTATTTCTATATTTGCTATTCTTTTTATGTCTCTGCTTCTTATTCTCTGTTTTGTTTGTTTGTTGTTGATTTGGTTTGTTGGTTTTTTTTTTTCCAGTTTGCCCAGTTCCTGTATTCACCTGCAGCATGCAGAAAGAGGGGATAAGCTGACCCCACAGCAGTAGCCCACCTGCCTTTGTGTGCCAGCAGAGGAGGAAGGATGGACCTTAGGTTAATAAAGTAGCTATTCAGAATTCTAACATTCACTTTAAGACACTCTAGAATACTCTAGCCTTTTCATTTGAGACCTGCAAAGACAAGGTCCTTATTCAAAAACATTTCTAGCATAGATTTAAAGATTTGAAACTTGGTAAGTGAAGATGACAAAGAGTAATGAAAAGGAAACAATGCAGAAGGAAAAGATACAAAAATCCTATGATCATGTGATTAATGAAAACGTACAGATATTTTCAGGCTTATTTTATTTGGTCTCATTTATGGAAGATTAAATAGAGGCAAAAGAACTTACATAATTTACAAAAAAAAACCCCAACAAACAAAACTAAAAAAAAAATAAATAAACCCACAAAAAAACACATACATACACACACACACACAAATTACTGAAAGACCCAGAGTAGATTGTTTCATCTGCAGTCCAGTTCCATAGGAAAAGACACTTCTATTCAAGTAGAAAGGAAATATCTGAATCCAAAGCTTTACAATACTTGAAGATTTGGATTATGCAAATTTTATTTCCTTCCACACAGCTATTCAGCAAGTTCTAGTTTTCCACCAATTTTTCAGATGAAAAAACATGGACTTTAAAAAAAAAAAAAAAAAAAAAAAGTATATTTGGCTGATTTTTTGTCTTTGGTGGAAATGGAAGCAGAATCCAGTCATACCAACTCCCAGCCCTCCTAAGTTTTGGACAACCTCTTCTGACAAAGAAATGCAGTAAGACACACTTTAAAAAAACATTTCCTGTGCTGTGACTCAATATACATACAATACAGTGAAATCTTGAATAATTTATCTAAGATATTAATTCATTCTTTAAAGACAAACATACCATGCAGTACAGTGGGAAATTATCTTCACAACTTTCAGGAACTTTCAAATGCATTTGTGAAATAAATTCATGCTTACTAAAAGAGGTAAGAGTTCCTAAAACTTCTCAGAGAGTCAGCATTCTTTGGAGAAAGAAAATACCTGATTCTTTTCTTTGCTTTCTGAAGTTCACTGCAGTTCTATAACATTTTCAATGAATTATCTAGGACATCCGTGTTACCGTTTGTTGAAATGTTACTTAGATTAGTCTAATTTAAAGGTCAAACTATTTTCACTGTTTAACTAAGTAATTTCAAAACATGTCTTATCATTAAGGACACAGAAGTGTGGGTATTTAAAACCATATGGCCCTTGAAAAGTATGCATATATTTAAATATTCATATTCCCATTAACTTAGAAACAAAGTACAGATGTATTAGCTTACTCACTGAATCACGGTAAAGATTCCCAATGGATTATCATAAACGTCCATTGTACTTAAAGTTGATGGAAGCAGCTGGCAGAGAACTGCTCCTGGGAGTCAGCAGTCTTGGTCAGCGAATCTGCGCCTCTTCTCTTGCTCTATCCTTTCTATACATATATACATACATACATGAATACAGCCCTTCTCTGAATGTCTTTCTCAGCTTCACCTGGTACAGCAATCCACATCAGATTGGCTATTAAGTTGCCAACACTGCTGTTGGTTAAGAGCTACCAGAGGTACTGGCCAGCAGCTGGGGACACGTCGGAGTTCTGCTGCAGTGACACTTCCACATGTCTGTCTATGTCGATGCTGCTGATAGGGGAGGATCAATGTGAAAATTGCAGTCCCATGGTCTGGGTTGTAAAGATTTAATGACAGTTTTTAAAACTGTTGTGTAGCTTCACCTTGAAAAAAGCCTTGAGATTAATCTTAACAAATACAAAAGTATTTTTATGCAGCCTGATGTAAAATGCATCATGTGACATCTGATTTCAGCTTAATGTTGATGATCTACCAGTGTCTTCTGGTGTAAGGAGACACAGGCAGTTGTGCTTCATTTTCTTTTTCTTTGCTGGGATTAGTATTTGTATAATGGAATACATCTTTTGGGTTTTTAATGAAGTAAAGTTTTCATCTACTTATGCAAAAAAGAAGTGACAATAAGAGAAAGACTCTGTCAGCTAAATATCACAGGATGACTGGTACACACTAGCCCTCTGAACCCAACGAGGTGTACAAAAACAACAGTATAATCATTCTGAGTTCCTCATTTTTCCTCTGCCTATCCAAAGACCTCTGATTTTCAGAGGAGAATGAAAAGATTTTGAAAAGCAGGTCTTTTTAAACATTTTACGCCTCCATAACTTAAGCATCTTACAAACATCTGTGAGAAACAGTCTCTTTAAGTAAGGAAACAGCCTTTCCTTACCATTCTGTACTGCACTTTAAACACAAATGTGCTAAGACAGTTGCCGAAGGAGTAACGAATTACTATAAGAAAGACATTGAGGCCTGGAATGGGTCCAGAGAAGGGCAACAAAGCTGGTGAGGGGTCTCTAGAACAAGTCTTATGAGAAGCAGCTGAGGGAACTGGGGTTGCTTAGTCTGGAGAAGAGGAAGCTGACCTCATTGCTCTCTACAACTACCTGAAAAGAGAATGTAGTGAGGTGGGTTTTGGTTTCTTCTCCCAAGTAACTAGCAATAGGATGAGAGGTAATGGGCTTAAGTTGCACCAGGGGACGTTTAGATTAGACTTTGGGAAAAAAATCTATACTGAAAGAGTGGTGAGGCATTGGAATAGGCTGCCCAGGGAGGTGGTGGAATCACCATCCATGGAGGTGTTTAAAAAATGTGTAGACATGGCAATTCAGGGCATGGTTTAGCAGTCATGATAATGTTAGGTAGATGGTTGGACTTGATGATCTTTGAGGGCTT
>JANHGN010006674.1:9559-32737 GCA_024605025.1 Megaceryle maxima | reverse complement strand
TTGTTTTTTTAATTGATGACTAATTTTTACAAAAGAAAGTACAAGAAAAAAATTAGTTTATCGTTGCGGGTTAAGAGGTGGGGGGAGGGATGGGTGAGGGGGGGGGTCGAGTGGAAGAAAGGAGGGGCAGAATGGGACATAAATAGAGCAGAATAGAGGTAACCTATACCTGACCTATTTATGTCTAAGTGGACTTTGAAGAACCCAGTGAAAAGGAAAGGGAAAAGTAACTAGAATAAAAGGCTACATTTCAGAATGGTGATTTTGAATAACAGAGTATTTTAGAAAAAGAGAAATGTTATTCAGTATCCCTTAGAATTGTACTCATGTACATCAACAAAATGAAAGCATAGATGGGTGAAGATATTTTAGTTGTCAGTATTGTTATATGGTTAATTTCACTGTTAAAGAAGGATCACATACAAATAAAATATTGTATATCATTTTGCTACCAAGATTTTTTCTTCTATAAAAAAGGGAAATATGTAAAAGAGCAAATAAAAGGGGAAGAGGGAAAAGAGAATATTAAAAAAAAAAAAAAAAAGTTTGAGTGAGGAAATGGGAGTATACGGGAGAGAAGGGGAGGAAAAAATATATTTATAAATGATTGCTGAAAAAACAAATGCATTCAAATCTGGCAAAGACGTGGCTAATCACCACGAATGTTCCTGCTTTGAACACTTCCTGTGATCTTGATCTCTTTTTTTTTCAACTTCTGTGAATGATTCCCATGAGCAGACTTAGAAAAGGCAGTATGATAGCTTTCCTTCTGCTGCATTAGTCTTTTATAGCCTGATGCTTGGTGCTACCTGTCTGAGAAGGATAAAAGTGGGCAGTGTTCCCTGCTGTGATGACAAGTGCTCCAGATGAAATAAACCTCCTTCCTCCACTATCCTTCACAGCATAATGAGATATTATGGCAACTGTATATGAGTTCTGAAGAAAATTTTATCCAAAAAGACATGTATAAACTCCAGAGAGAGGAAAAGGACCTTTCCTAACCTTAACACCAGAATGTTTCTATCATCATACCTGTTCCCATAACTTGCTGAGAATATGCTAGGTCTGAGACTGTGACCAGCTGTCTTTAAACTGGAGCATATTACCAGATTAACAAGAGGGAAAATCCAGTGTTGGTCTAGGCATAGGATCAATACCTGTGAGATCTAACAGAAAAACACACCATGGAATTCAGGTTAAGTTAATACTGAATGACATGGTTTCAGGTTCTAGCAACAGCAAAGACACTATCCATCTTACAATTTGGTAGCACAAAGGTTCGTTTTGAATGACACAATCATCATGCTGCTTCTTAGAATTTCTGGGCCAGTAGCCCTCTAAAACCCTTCTGAAATGCTCTGCATCATAATATATTGCACAGGCATGGCAAAAAAAGCTGGATATTAATTGTTCTTTATAGGACAAATAACCAAATCCTGGGAGATATCCATCTAGTAATACCTTGAACCAAAGCGTTGGAGGGTTTTTTTGTTTGCTTGTGGTTTTAGAGAGGTAAATAAGTGTAAATTATATTTATTTTTTAAATGTCTGAATTTCATTAAGGGTTTCTTTTAAATTCTCCTGTTTATAATAATTTGCCTATAATGCAGTAATTATACTTGCTAATGAAAAGGACAGGTTTTACACCCTTCCCCATCTCCTTTTTTAATTCCCTAGGAAGTTAGAAAGCTGCAAAAGATCTGTACACAAGTTCCATGAAATGTACTCCAGTGTAAGAAGTGTTTTATTTTCATAAATCACTGGTGAACCGAGTACGGAAAAAAGCTAATTCTTTGTTTGTTTTCTGAAAGTGCAACTGAAAATAAAAGCTTCAAACAAACACAATAGCAATTTGCTCTTTTATGGAGCGCCTTGTATATGCTAGATTTGATAACAGATTTTTTTCTCCCTCTGGATCAGTACTCACACAAGACAGAAAACAAAGATATGGAAGTGACATGTTGAAATGCCAGGATCCACAGTCTCTTAAGTTACTACTATGTGTACCTTCTTTAAACTGCAGCCCAAGTCTGGCAAAAAACAGCAAACTGAAACACTTGCTGACACAAACCACTTTTTTTTGTGCACTTTGGACTGAACACATCCCCAAAATAACAAGAGAAGTAATATGAGAGAGTCTTAAGAAATCAATGCAAAACAAAACAACAACAAAAAATATATATAGGCTCATCCAGTGAAATAGTTTTATGCTCTGTAGTGAATACATTTGTTTCTGGATGTTGGTGCCTTAATTCAGTGTGTGTGTTCATGTGTAAATCAATTTAGCTTTTTTTTTTTTGGTGTTTAGAAATCACTTTCCTAGCTAATGATGTATTGCTAACAACATATATGCCAACAGCTTGTTATGATTGGTCTAATTGATTTATATTTGAATTTTATTAGTGGTTCAAGTCACTGATATTTAAAAACAGCACTGACTTTTTTCAATGTATAATGTAATTACATGTAAGCATCAATTTAATTTACTTCACTTACTGCTTTAAATCTAAGCTGTTACCAAAGAAAACAAACTTTGTCCTTTATATAAAACATAACCCTTTATAGTTATAATAGACCAAATTAATAATGAGTCAGAGCAGGCAATTTACCTTCGTGTTTCCACTGAGTTTTAAAGAGGTTGAATAGAAACTCCTTTGAAAAACACAATGGTATGAATCCATTTGTGAAATCCACTTGTGTCTTTCAGTACCTGTCACAGTCTGGCTGTGGAGCAGCATATGGGTACAGGGGAAAATGTTGCTTGAAAGAGAGAAGCCCAGCATGTACTATTTAAATGCCTAGAGTACGCCACTACAGGTGGAAGAATTAATTGCTACAGACGTTTTTTCCACAGCAGTCAATTAAAAATTAAAACACTGATATTACTTTTCTTTATTAAAACTTTCCTCTCTCATGAATTCCCGGTCTTTGTGGCTTGCCCATTTTCACCTCATTTTCTTCCAGGTCAGGTTTCAAGATATAAATGGAGAGTAATTTGGAAACAACCAGAACTGGACAAATCAAATATGGACATGTGGGAATGAACAGACATGTGACATGACTGTACGTACTACAGCATACACAGCTTCTTCTGTAGTTCCCTCCTGCTCCATCTATGAAAACCAAGAGTAAAACAGAATTAAATTTGTCATCTCAGGAAGTGAAACTGCAAGATAAAAGCAGTTCAGCAGCCTGCCATCCAAACTGTTTATCTCACAAAATTATTTCAGTGATTTCATTCTTTAGTTTTGTAAATGAAAATCCTATAAGCACAGTGTTACCGAAGGAATTCCAGATGTTGTTTAATATTATTATTCAGTTCAGCACTGGCTGAATGTTACTCCATATTCATCAAATTCAGAGGGGTCTAGATGTTCATCTGTATTGCCCTCCAATTGAAATGATCAGCAGGAAATTCTAAACTCTTGGGTAAATATTTTTTCTCTATGACTATTAATATAAAAATGTTTTAAATCTTTCTTTTTTATTTGTCATGAGAGGAAGAGTGAGTTGACTTTCACTGTCAAAGACAATAAAAGGTAATTAAAGAAAAATAAAGAAGAAAAAAAAGTTCCTGTTTCCCTACTTTTGGGGGTATCCCAGCCTTATTTTTGTTGTTCTCTCCTGACGGCCTTCAGCAGTTTTCCCCAAAGGCATTTTAGAAAAGTAGTACTAGGTTGTATTGGCTGGTTCTGTCACATTTATGACTTCACTTGTTATTTGATTTCCTTTTTTAACCTTTTGCATTATGGCTTTTGTATCACCCTGTGACAAGGATGTGAGAGAAAGAAGAGATAAGAGTTTGAGTTGCAAATCTTCTCAGTATTGTGAGGCCTGAATTCAATGCACGAGGGTGTCTTTAAGACTATATCTGGGCTGATTCGTGTTTTTCTGTCTGTTGTATGACAAAAGAACACAGCAGGATATTAAGTAAAACTGGTGATTTTTCACTGAGTGTTTCCAGGTGGGAACTAAAGCACAAGATAAAATTGGAAATGTTAATTCACCTGACCCTATCATAAAAGAGAAATCTAAATACAGATTGCAAGTAGAAACCAGAACTTTCACTGCAGACATACATGTATGTATTTTAGGCGGTAATATGATAGAATGATAGAAATATTATTTCAATTTCTTTTCACTAAGACTTTGATAGCAAAATGACTATTTCTGTTCATCATACAGATAGCTGTCCAGGAAATCATTTATGTACATTAAAATTTACCTTCTTATGGAGACTAAGGCTTACATCTGATCTCCTTCCCCCCTCAGGAACACAAAGTTAAAGTTAAATTCTGATGAAAACACTGGCAAATACTATTCTTGGAGGTAATAAAAAGTTTGTACTACAGATTACTCCATCATACTGCTACCAAATGATTATTTAGCATGACAAGAGCTTCTGATGATAAAGTCAATTACCCCGAAATTTAGCCACTTAAGAAAAACTTATTCACCTCTAGTCATTGCAGAGATGACCATCGCATCCTAAAATATGAGTTTGACTCAGGTGCCCATATGCAGACAGCAAGAGCCACCTAAGATACTGCTGGGTGTGAGATGTCAGCAACTGGTTGCCTGGGACACAGAACCTCTGGACACCTTCTTGAATAACATCTGAGGTCAGGCCAGATACTTGAAGGCATCTCAGTGAACTAAATGCCTATTTGTAGGCAGCTGAACTACACTCTTCCTATCTTAAAGATTTTAACTGCCTAGAGAGAGTATATCTTTGCATAGCAGAATGATAGATAATTCAGTTCTCCTGAATATTGTATGATATTACTAACGTTAGGTGAAATAAATCCTTGTGAATTCTAAATCTAATTACTTAATTTGATTTTCAAGTACTATTTATGTCTAATGTGAATAAGCTAATATGAGTCAATAAGGTAAAATCACAGTTCTCTTTCTATCTAGATTCTGAGTTAGACACTAAACAGAACAATGCCTTAACTCAGAGATTTGAACCTTACACATAGTCATGAATGCACAGTTTCAAACACATATAAAAAGTATTACTTTAAACAGTCACAGGTTCTGAAAGAGTTGTTTTGGTTAGTGTACAAATTAACTAAATGCACATTTAAAAACCTATATTTAGCTCCTCACAGTAGAACAAACAATAGACTTCAGTGTAATTCTAACATAAATTGACTTCTACTATATGTGATATGCTATATCTGTTACTTCCTTCCAAAATAAAATCAAATTAAAAATAAAAATAAATAAAAAATAAATTAAAAAAAAATTAAACAGTACATCTTTAGTCAAACAGAAACTCTCATAAACCTTTCTTTGATCACTATATTTGATGGTTTTGTTGTTTTTTTTTTTTCTTGTCAGGGTAAGTATAAAATATGGGACTTTCCAATAGACAGGTTCAGAATACACTTTAAATGGCAAAATTATCAAGAAGAAATAGAATCTCACATTCATAAGTTTCAGTTCAAACAGAAACTTTTCTTAACTATTCTCCATATGTAAGAATTGAAGTAAAAATATATTTTGTTATAGGTCGTATGTAGAAGTCAAGATTCAGGAAATATAAAACTTCTATACAATGGAAAATATTTAACTTTATAACTAACAACTGTGTTCCTTTGAAATCACTAATTTTTGTAAATTAATTACAAATCTTAAAATCTTTATATGAGATATAGGCATAAAAAGTAAAAAAATATAGTGAATTAGGAGTTAATTGTACTATGAAAATGCATTACAGTGCAATGCTAAGTAGCGAACAGCTGCAGAAAACCTGCAAGCAGCAGAACTATAGAAAAATAAAATCTAGAATCACAGATTGTTAAGAGTTGAGGATCCTCTTACAAAAACAAACAAACAAACAAACAAAAAAGCCAAAAAAATGCATTTACTTAGAATGTAAAATCTAGGTGAATTATATAAAATTTGAGGGAAATTATTCTAATTATTCTATTTTACTTGTCATTAAATACAGTACACAATTTTGTGCAGAAAATAAAAGACAAGAAAAATCATAAATATGCACATGCTTATATATAAGTACACCAGGGACAGTTGAGCAGAAAGACAAGAATAACAGGAGATTTAGAAAACACAACCTACCAGGAAAGATGAAAGGAATTTCATTTGGGTGCTTAAAGAAAGGGAAGAATGAGCAAGTTATGAAGAAAATAATGACTAATTGTTCTCTTCGCCCATGAAAGGCAGATAAAGAGGATAAGGGTCCCATAACACAGAACTGTGTTTCTGTTACTATGTGAAACATTCAGTCATATTTATAGTCAGGAAGGTGATAACTAGAAAGCCAAATTGCAAAAATGACTATGCATGAAGAAAAACTAGATTTTGTGCTAAAAAGTTGTCATTAGATGCCAGATGTTAATTAATATTATTTTAGGAGTATTGGATATTGGACAATGATTTCATTTTGGCAATAAAGGAACAGTACATGAAGAGAGAGATGTGGAAATATTGTGAGGCATTTTCAAGCCCCCGATGTCTATGCCAAAGGTGCTGAAATCCCTGTCTATACATTTGTTGCACATGCTGTGAGCGGAGTGGAGCCTCAGCAGAGTGCTGGGATTCTGTGCTGTAATGGCAGACATGACACTCTTCCAGATGCTTGTGAAGATATCGCAGAAGCAAATTACATTAAATGTTTCTGTAGTAGCTCTTCTACCTTGGAGGTACACTTGCCATGTTTGATAGAATAGTCTCTTACATTCCCAGTTAATCATCTTGTGAAAAAACTATTCTCTTTTCCCAATAGAAACTATGTGGTTAATGCACCTTTGGGGACTTTCATCAACTGTCATATACTCTTCCTCCCACAAAGCTGTACTTGTGTTCTCTTTCAGAAGAGCTGAATATGTTAATCAAGGGTAGAAATCATTCAGAGTCTGAGGATATAAGCTGGCTATAAGCAATTTCTGTGAGAAGGAATTTCAAGACTGAAAGAGCCAGAAAGAAGCAATGAAAAAGGAATGTTAATAAAAAAATCTACTAGTTAATGTCCTCAGTTAACCATAGCGTGTGCTATAACCTAGGATTTTTTTCCTAGGACTAATGCATACTATTTTACATAGTCTTCAGCATGTAAAACAAACAAATTAAAACCAAAACTAGACCAACGAAAAGCTAAACAAAGCTAAAAAATGAACAGAAAACAGCTCAGGAAGCAGAGATTGCAATTCAGAAATGCTTCCTTGTAGTTGAATACATTAACCAAAAAATAAAAGCATACTTACCTACATCCATTCTCTTTCTGGATCCTTGATGCTTGTACAGCTTCAGTAGACCTAACCCATAAAATGTCTTAATCTTATCTATATAAATTAGAGCATGACCTATTCTCGTTTCCTTATGATATAGAGTACAGTCTTTCACTTTCTATTAATTCTACAGTTATTATAATACCCTATGAAAAGTAAAATCTTACTTAAAACAGTCATTGCAAGGCTTTGAGTCTATTTGCAATTCTCAGTGAAGTCTTGCTGCTGCTATAGGAGTACCTGTATTTTTATTGCTCTTTTTCAATAACTCTATGCTGTGGTCCCCTCTTCTCAACATGCAGAAATTATGGTTTGTTGTAGGGTGATGTCAAAGCTTCAGCAACCTGTTCACATGAGACCACCCCAGGGTATCAGTAGCTAAGAGGAATTGGAGCAATGTAGCTTATGTATAGTTTTGAAACACTGATGTAGCAAACAAAATTACTAATAACATGCAGACTGAGACATTGGGTTTTTGATTTTTTTTTTTTTAGAAGCTTTTCACAGAATATAATTCCTTATTTTCACACAATGCAAATTACAGGCACATACCATGCCATCATAGAATCATAGAATGTTTTAGGCTGGAATGGACCTCTAGAGGTCATCTGTTCCAACCTCCCTACACAAGTAGGGACATCACTACCTAAGGCAGGTTGCTCAGAGCCCCGTCAAGCCTGACCTTGAATGACTCCAGGGATGGGGCCTCCACCATCTCTCTGGACAGCCCATTCCAGTGGTCTATCACACTCATATTAAAGAACTTTTTTCTAATATCCAGTTTAAACCTTTCCCAACTTTAAACCATTGCTCCTTGTCTTATAATTAAAAACCCTTTTGAATAGACCTTCCCCTGCCTTCATGTAGGCCCCCTTCAGGTACTAGAAGGTCACTCTAAGGTCCCATAGGAGTCTTCTCTTCTCCAGGCTGAAGAGCCCCAACTCCCTCAGCCTGTATTCATACAAGAGATGCTGCATTCCCCTGATCATTTTGGTGGCCCTCCTCTGAACACGCTCCAATGTGTCTACATCCTTCTTGTGCCAGGAGCTCCAGAACTGGACGCAGTACTCCAGGTGAAAAAGCAAATGAGCAAATAAAAAACTATAAAACTTCTCTTTTAACAGTGAACAAGAAAAGAGCTACAGTGTGATTTTTTTGTTGTTGTTGTTCTTCCTTTTTGTTTTGTTTTGGGTTTTTTTGGGGGGAGGTTGGTTGGTTGTTTTTGTTTGTTTGTTTGTTTTTCTATTCAGCATTATCTTAATCTGGATTATACAGGTGAGTTAATTAGGAGTTGTTAGCCAGTAAGCTGGAACAGATGCTGTTTATGCAATTAACTCTGGTAGGTACAGGTGTGAAAAAAGTAGTTAGAGATTTCAGGTATTAATCTTCTGTAACTACATGAGATTTATGATTTGTTCTATTTCTGCCCTATCCTGTTGTCTTATTCCAGTAATTTGTATTTCTGACTATATTTTATGCTAAAAATAGCCAATCCCAGGACAGACAAAGTCTGTAGAGAGACTTGACAATTGGTTAGATCTGATTATTATATTAAAATGTTAAAATTCACCCCATTACCCAGCATACTTGCTTCAATTATTTATCCCATTAACCTGAGGCTAAAGATTCTGCATGTGATACCAGTTTCTCTAGAGGTCAATCTCAATGGATCTTCTTTTTCAAGGTTAAAGGCTTGTTACAGGATAGACTGCAGAAATGCCACTTCTGTTAACAGCCTGTCACTTTTTCTCCTTTTTTTTTTTTTTTAATAATTCCATTTAAACTTCAGAATATACTAATAAAAAGAAATGTCTCCATAATGTGTTCTGTTATAATTTTAAGTATTTTTAAATGCTCAGTAGTATGAAGTCACTACAGAGGAAAAATTAATCAGGGAAGTTAGAAAAGTAGTAAGAATGTTTTGAGGGTTTGTTGTGAGGTCCTGATGTTACCCTTTTGATATTTTGTCAAAATTTTGTTTGCCTTCTCACCTGAAGAATTTGGCTCATCAAAACTTCAGTGTTTTCTCATCCAAGCATCCCCAGCATTGCATAACATGACTTTCATAAATTATAGATTGTTGCTGAAAGAAATACTGGTTATTATTTGATGCACACTACTTTAAGTGTTAATGCAGCAACCAACCCTAATATTGGTAAAAAAAGTGTAGGACCTCATCAGAAAGGAAAAGAAAGCTGTCCTGTACTCAATAATCTGTACATTTAAGAAATGTCAGCTATGCTAGAAGTGGTGGGCATTTGCAGACTGCTATCTGGTGGGTACCTGAACAGTGGTAGCAGGATGTTCAGTCTGTCTGTCTAGAAGCACCTTGTGTCTGGAGAAAGCAACCTCATCCCTCCCCTCACCATCCTTCTGGCCACAAAAGCATTCATAGTTAGAACAAGTTTTGCTGTCCTGATTTAGGGTGCTATGATCAAGTGCAGGTTTTCTTAAAATGTTCCCCTGATAACATTAAACATAGATTCACACAGTTCTTTTTTTTTTTTTTCATTTCTCAACCCTACTTTCATCTAGTACCCTCCTTTCTTGCACCCCTCTCACTCCCTGTTAGGCATCCCACCCTGATTAATTTTTCCTCACTAGTCCCAGTGTCACTACATTTCCCCCCAAAATTTGATATTTCTTATATTGTCACCTGGTGAATGTAGGCCTTATATTTTATTACTGACAAGGTTACCAGCACATGCTAGCCTTACAAGTCTCTGCTCCTCAAATCTCCTCTCCACTTACCTGTGAATATTGACCATTTCTCACAATCCTCCCCTATACTGACCTCTACAATCTATTCCTAATAGTCATCTCTGTAATATTTTTCATCTTCTCACACCATGTTTATCACTTCCAGTAGTTCTCCACACCTTATGTAGTTAACTTTAACCCCAAGTCAGGGCCTTATTGATTGGCCTGCAGCACTGATAAATTGTAAATTAAAATTTCATTGAATAGAAGAAGTATACAGAGCAGATTTTGTGACCAAATGTCAATTTGATCTTTAGAAAGCAATATAAACTTAATAAATACATTTTAACTATTGTTTTAGATGGAAGAGATATTGGAAAATATCTACAATTGGAAAAATAGTTTGTGTACTATTAGAATCATATTCATCATACCCTTTCAAAATAGCAGATTTAAATGCAGAAGCAGAAGAGGAAGAAGTGCAAGAAGTCTGAAAAACAAATAGAAGACATAAGAAAGCTACAAAGACTTATAAAAGACAGGAATGAGAATGTTTCTACTAAGGAATTAGGTAAGACACTTTCTAGTTTGCCTCTATATGTATAATAGATCATACTAGTCCTCTCTTCTGCCTATTTGCTATGCTTGGAAGTATCAAATCAAGGTTCTTATAAGTAGCTGTGCAGTTAAGAATTTCTTTCATGGCTCACTTGTCTTGCTAAATAATTTAAGCCCCTTTACTTAACAAGGCTTTTCTTGTAGTAAAGTACAGAAATTGTTCCAGCAAGTGGTGGCCCTATTAAATTATCCTCTGCTAATTTGTTTATAACAGGGATGAAAAAGATGGCTGTTAGGCTATGTCAACAGAAGGCTGATTCCTGTGCACCCTGACAGGGGCAGTGGATCCTCCCCTTCCCTGGGGGCTCCTGTGCCACAGGAGCCCCCAGGGAACACAGAGCAGAGACAAACCCACCTGGATGCACCAGCAGGAAAAGCTCTGTGGGCTGGGGCAGTGCGTGGAATGGGGACAGGAGTTGCCAGTCCCTGTGCACCACTGTCCTCCGCTGGGCAGCGCAGCCTCTCTTGTCTCCTCCAATTAAACTCCTTTTCAGCTTGTTTTCCTGGGCAAGGGACAGGAAAGCAAACATGCACAAGAACACAGGAAACATTTTTCATCCCAGTTGGAAATAACCAGTTTGTTCAGACATTCCAAAATAATGGCTTTACTTTCTTTCTAAAGTTGTAAGGATATTTTTAACTGAAAAAAACATTTGCCTTACACAAAAATCAGATATATAATATTGCTCTTATATCATGATAACCATAATACTATGTTACATGATGCATTCTTTGTTCATGTTCTAACATCTTAAAGATATGATCAAATGGATTTTGAATGCTATTGTGAAACAAAATTCACTATTAAAGAATTACAAATAAACAATATGAATCCCTTTAATTAATGATTTGGTTTACCTGAGAGTTAATTCTAAACCTTTTTAAGAACTTAAAATAACACTTCCCCAATTCCATTTTAATTCATGTATAACTGAACCCAATGTTCTTGTATATTCCAACCAAGATGAAGCAGCTGGAATTTGAGCCAAAATGAAGTGGTTTCTGGAATGTGAGGATGACAATTTCCTGTTGCAGATGGTAAGCAATCCTACCAGGGGTAATGCCCTGTTAGATCTACACTTTACAAACAGGAAAGGGCTGGTGGAGTATGTGGTGGTTGGAGGTCGTCTGGGGCACAGTGACCATGATATGATAGAATTTTCAATATGTAATCCATGAGGAAGTAATAAGTGACCTTCTGTGCTACTTAGATCCTAACAAGTCTATGGGTCCAGATGGGATTCATCCTAGGGTGCTTAGGGAGCTAGCACAAGAGCTGGCTAAGCTTCTCTCCAGCTTTTATCACCAGTCCTGCCTAACAGGGGAGGTCCCAGATGACTGGAGGTTGGCCAATGTGATGTCCATCTACAAGAAGGGCCAGAAGGAGACTGTAGAAAACTATAGGCCTGTCAGACTGACCTCAGTGGCTGGTGAGGTTATGGAGCAGATCATTCTGAGTGCCATCAATCGGCATGTACAAGACAACCAGGGGCTCAGGCCCAGCCAGCATGGGTTTAGGAAAGGAAGGTTCTGCCTAACTGTGGTTTCATTCTGTGACTGGGTGACCCTGTAGATGAGGGGAAGGCTGTGGGTGTGGTTTACCTAGACTTCAGCAAAGCCTTTGACACAGTCTCCCACAGCATCCTCCTGGAAAAGCTGGCAGACCATGGCTTGGACAGGTGCATGCTCCACTGGGTTAAAAACTGTCTGAATGACCAGGCACAGAGAGTGGTTGTGAATGGTCCTGTATCCAATTGGTGTCCAGTGACCAGTGGTGTCTCCCAGGGATCAGTACTGGGCCCAGTTCTATTCAACATCTTTATTGATGACCTGGATGAGGGGATCAAGTCTACCATTAGTAAATTTGCAGATGACACTAAGTTGGGGGGGAGTGTTGATTTGCTGGAGTATCGGGAGATGCTGCAGAGGGACCTGGACAGGCTGAGTTGATGGGCTGAGGCCAATACTATGAGGTTTTACAAGACCAAGTGTAGGGTCCTACACTTTGATCACAGTAACCCCCTGCAGTGCTACAGACTGGGGGATGAGTGACTGGAGAGTGGCCTGGCAGAGAGGGACCTGGGAGTACTAGTTAATTACAGGCTGAACATGAGTCGGCAGTGTGCCCAGGTGGCACGGAAGGCCAATGGCATCTTGGCCTGTATCAGGAATAGTGTGGCCAGCAGGTCTAGGGATGTAGCCCCTGTACTCGGCACTGGTGAGGCCTCACCTCGAGTACTGTGTACAGTTCTGGGCCCCTCACTTCAAGAAGGATATTGAGGTGTTGGAGTAGGTCCAGAGGAGAGCGACAATATTTTAACTAGTGCCTTTTTCTATGAAAAGTTCTTTTGGGACTGAATTTTCATTGCAAAGTTTCAGAATCAAAGATGTAATTGTTAGATCTAACATTTGCTGGAAAAGTAGCACAGCAAGCTGTAGGCAGTCCAGGAAGCTCATGGAGTTTCTCAAGGATAACTTCTTAAGAAGTTTCTTAATAAATAGATATTCCTACCTGAGGAGATGCAATACTGGATCTGCTGGTCACCAAGGCAAAATTTCTCATTGGGCATGTCAAGATTGAAGGCAGCCTCAGCTGCAGTGGTGGAATTTGCAGTACTAAGAGACATGAGTCAGATGAGCATAGTCAGGACCCTGAATTTCAGGAAAGCAAGAATCCATTCCTCAAGGAGTTAGTCAATAGGACACCTTGGGAAATGGTCCTCAGAGACAAGGGAGCAGAACAGATGTGGCAAGCCTTTAAGGACACACTTCATAGAGCACAAGAGCTCTCGATTCCCAGGTGTAAGAAATCAAGCAAGGAAGGTAAGAGACCAGCATGGTTGAGTTGAGACCTGGTGGTCAAACTAAAAGGCAAGAAGGAGCTGCAGATGCAGTGGAAGCAGAATGAGGCATCTTGGGAAGAGTACAGAGATGCCACCCAATTGTGTAGCGATAGGGTCAGGAAGGGCAGGGGATGGTTGGAGCTGAACTTGACAAGGGATGTGAAGAATAGCAAGAAAGGCTTCTACGGGTATGTCAACAAGAAAAGGTTAAAGAAAGCATGCCCCCCCCTATGAGAAAGGATGTCAAGCAGGCAACAGCAGATGAGGAGAAGGCTGAGGTTCTCAACAACTTTTTTTCCTCAGTCTTCACTGGCAACCTTTCTCCCCACACCTCCCAAGTTAAAAGTCCACAGAGGGGGGACCAGGGTGAGAAATTCCCTCCCACAGTAAGTGAAGATCAGGTTCATGACCACCTGTGAACTTGAAGATATACAAGTCTATGGGACCAGATGAGATGCATCACAGAGTCCTGCAGGAATTGGTTGATGTATCTGCAGGTGAAGACCCTGATGACTGGAAGAAGGGACACATTACACCCATTTTTAAAAAGGAGGACCCTGGGAACAACCAATCTGTCATTCTCATGTCTGTGCCTGAGAAGATGACGGAGAAGATTCTTCTAAAAGCTCTGATAAGGCACATGGAAGGTGTGATAAGGGATGTGATCAGAGACAAGAGCATGGCCTCATTAAGTCCTGCCTGACCAACCAGGTGGCTTTCTACAATGGAGTGACTACATCAGTGGACAAGGGACAAGATATGGATGTCATCTATCTGGACTTCTGTGAGACCTTTGACACAGTCCCCCACAGCATCTTCCTACCAGGTTGAAGAGATAAGGATTTGATGCAGGGACTGTTCAGTGGATAAAGAATTGGCTGGATGGTCGCATCCAGAGGGTAGTGGTCAACAGCTCGAAGTCCAGCTGGAGATCAGTGACAAATGGTGTCCCTCAGGGTCTGTACTTGGACCAGTACTGTTTCATATTTTCATCAGTGATATAGACAGAGGGATCAAGAGCACCATCAGCAGGTTTGCAAATGACACCAAGCTGAGAGGTACAGTTGATACACCAGAAGGATGGGATGTCATCCAGAGGGACCAGGACCTGCTGGAGAAGTGGGTATAGGTGAACCTCATGAGGTTCAATAAGACGAAGTGCAGGGTCCTGCACCTGGGTTGAAACAAACTTCATTATCAATACAGACTGAGGATGAGTTGATAGAAAGCAGCCCTGGAGAAAAGGACTTGGGGATGCTGGTGGATGAGAAGCTGAACATGAACCAACAAAGCACAGAAAGGCAAACTGCATCCTGGGTTGCATCAAAAAAAGCATGGCCAGCAGATTGAGAGGGGTGATTCTTCCACTTTGCTCTGGTGAGACCTCACCAGCTCTGGAGCCCTCAACACAGGAAGGACATGAACATGATGGAGCAGGTCCAGAGGAGGGACATGAAAATGATCAGAGAGCTGGAAAAATTCTCCTGTGAGAACAGTCTGAGGGAGATGGAGTTGTTCAGCCTGGAGGAGACAAGGCTCTGGGGACTCCTTATAACAGCCTTGCATTACCTGAAGGGTGCCTACAAGAAGCTGGAGAGGGAATGTTTACAAGGGCATATAGTGATAGGACAAGGGACAATGGTTTTAAACTAAAGAAGGACAGATTTAGATTGGACATTAGGAAGAAGTTCTTTACTATGAGAGTAGTGGAACACTGGAACAGGTTGTCCTGGGAGGTGGTGGTGGCCCCATCCCTGGAGACATTCGATGTCAGGCTTGATAAGTCTCTGAGCAACCTGATCTAATTGAGGATGTCCCTGCTTAATGCAAGCAGGTTGGACTAGATGACTTTTAGAGTTCCCATCCAAGGCATTCTATGACTCCATGGTTCTAAGTAGATGTCAAAGTATTTCATTAAGTGTCTAACATTTTCTGGGAAAGAGAGGAAAATTATCAATTCATTATATCCCTGAATGGGAAAATATTATACATGGGGAGATTCACATGTATTAAAACTTGAAATAGAGAGTTTTTGGGGGTTTTTTGTCTGTTTGTCTGGGTTTTTGTTTGTTTGTTTGTTTGAGATTTGTATTTATTATTCTACTAAAACCAGAAAGATGCTGAAGCTGGAAGATCATTAATATGTGATCTGAATCCAAACTGTCATTCTTAAATAAGGGATTGAGTTTGTCTGCTTACTGATACTTCCTGAAAAGAGATACAGCTGATTAACCTAGCTTGCAGTGTAGCATTACTGTGCTATTGCTTTTAATGAAGTTGGCTGAAAAAAGCATTATTTTTTATCCTGGGAAACCTAATGTTTAGAAAACAAAGAAGTTCAGGCTCCAGGAGATTTCTGTAGCACAGCCCACTTCAGCTAAAATTCTGGCAGAAGAAATCAGATGTCTTTAAAATTTAGAGACTGCATTAATTTCTAAGATGTAATCTACACAGACCATCTAACTGGAAGAAAATGATAGAATTTCAAAGCTAACATCTTTTCTATTTCTAGAAATTGTGAGATACTGTATTTTAAACTGAAAATGGTTCAGAGCATTACCAAAAATCCTGAGCCAATTATTTTATTTTATATTATTGTAGTAGCAGGAAGGTAGTATATTCAAGTAGGATACTAGAGCAAAATGTTAGTTGCATTTTGACTATCAAAATCTTTACTCTTCCTTTTGCCCTGAGAACTAGGAAATGTATATAAGTACAATATGCCTAAGCATGGAATGAAAAAACTTGGTACTGTTGGAATTTTCATATAGAAACACAAAAGTGTTTTATAGAAACACAAAAGTGTGATTGTCATTGCTGCTCTGTCAATATTCACTATTACATTTTCATAGTTAACAAATAAACAAAATTAGGCTATGTACAAGCATTTATTTTCACAAACACATTTAAATTTCTTTTAATTGACACTTTTAATTTCCTATCTTTCTAATGCTTGTTCTGAGGATTAGTTTAACATTCCCGTAGTCTTCATGCCTTTACCTACCACTAAGCCTACCACAATACTTAGACTTTTTCTTATCAATTAAGATATATTAGGTTTTCATGTGAAAACAGAAGTTTGATGCAGTATATATATTCATATTTGTCTGGCAATGTTTTCCAGTGATCTTACCCACATCAGAAAAGCAGGAAAAGAGTGCTAATAAAATTGGCTGGATATGACAAGAAACTCAATAAAATGCTAAACATTTTTACCATTAAGTCAAACATGAACATAACTGGTGTTTAATTTATGCTTAAAATATGTTACATAAATAATAAAAATACGTTTTTAAGACTGGGTTTTCACATGCCTTTTACTGCACTGATTAAATCTCCTTCCAGCAAAAGCTGAGGCCTGGAGGATACTATAAGAACAAGGCAAGCATACTCCTCTAGGTATTCTCACATCTCTAGCCTTTTTCAGGCAAAATGCTGAGGATTTAGTACAAGTGAACACTGGCATTTCATGTTTATTTTAATTTTAAAATGTGGGTTACATTATGGTTGACACATTCATTTCTTTATAAGCTTCATGAAGAAAATAAATACAAGTTCTGGAAGAGGAACGCAGTTTTTCAAATACACTTGTATATATTATCAAAGCCCTTTTCCAATGAATCATATTTTTAGGTATACCATTATGATATATTATTATTTAAAAAAATCTTATAGAAAATCAGAAACACAGCTATAGAACAGGAAGAAAAGCAGAAATGAAACAAATATATATATGTGAGAAGCAGTTATAATTAACTTATTCTGTTGTTTTTTTTTTTCTCCTACTTGTACAGCTATAGCAAATAAAATCCATGCATTCTACTAGAATATCACTTTTCATAGTAAAGCTTAAAATATTAGTGGAAATCTTGGCTATGAAATGTAAGCATGATTGACACTATGAAAATCAAAAATGAAAAAATAAAAGTTATACTATAATTTACATTTTTTTATATTTTTTACCTTTAGATTCACAAATTTTGGACCCTCCCTCCCAAACTATGTGCTTATCTGAATACAGCTCATTTTGCAATATCTACTAATGAAGAAGTGTGTTAAATAAAGACATAATACTCTTTGCAGCACTGATGTCTAAGACACAGTCTTTTCACTTTGTGAAAATTTCCATGCATAGAGAATACCACTGTCACCCTGAAATCTGGGGTGAAATCTGGGTCAGCAGTCAGACCCTGAATGATTTGTATTACAAATATTTCACCTTCTGTATCATAATTTTCATCACAAAAAGATAATATTCTTTACTAAAAAAAAACCCCAAACCTCAAAAAAGAAGTTATGATGGTGTTAGCCTCACAAAAAAAAAAAAGAAAGCAGTATAAACATTTACTATCCAGCTTTTGAGGTTTTAAATATAGTGGCTGCTGTATTATTCTTATGCTTATCCACTTCCTCCTCCAACATAGAAGGATTCATCAATAACTTTAACTAATTTGAATCAATTTTTCTATATTATTCTGTTAAATTTTGTACTGATAAAACATTTTATTTCCATATTATTTGAATGAAGCTGTGTTGTGAAAATGAATTTGATCTAAAAATATTAAAGTTCTGACATGTTATACTGAAAATATAAAAAGCAGAGTTTGGTTTTCACCTAAATTACTGTTGATGTTAGTATCCATTTGTTACTTACTTCCAAAACATTATGGTGAGGCAGCAATTGCTAAGGAACTGCTCTAAAAATTAACCATTTGAAGAGCTATTGTTTAATTTCACCTGCAACTTCTTTGTAGTTTGAGACAGACTTAGAGGTATCCCTCCAATGTGTTTTCTTTTACTTAAATGAATCTGTAGGTTCCAATAATTAGGAAATTATACATACTAGTGAATAAAATGAAAATCCATCAACATATTCCCATTATTTTAAAACGAATTTTTTACAAATACTAAAACAGTTTATAAAGAAAAGAAACAGTCAAAATGTTTCATCAAGCTATTTCATGTCTTGGTGTGAATGTCTAATTTCTAGGCTTTTAAGCAGAAGTGCATATAGGAGGCTATTTCAGATGTAGTATTTGATATTTCTTATTTTATTAACTTATCCATTTGTTGTCACTATCACTGCATGCTATCTGCATGCTATCACTGCAGAATAAAAAGTAAAATTTTTCTTTTAACTTTTCAACATAAATTACTGCACCTGGAATTAAACATACATCACAATTAATTATATATAGATTATACATAGATTTATTGGTATAACATTATTTTACTCACTTTTGTTTTGAGAATCTGTACCATTACTAAGTCACACATTTTAGATCAAGGATACATATTTAACAACTCTATTGAGATGAAACTTCAAATGACAGTCATCCTCATGTTAAGTGATGTGGTAGACCACTTAGAAGATGCCCTCTGCTATAAACTGTTTATAATATATAGACTTTTAAATAGTGCTAGATGTACAGAGACTGAGCATTCTGATGTTCCTCTTACACATTATGAGAGCTGTGGGCAGGGAACTGTAAAAGGTGCTAATAAATCAGAAAGCAAACATTGGAAAGGTCACAAAAGTACATTTTACAATTGTATATGCTAAAATATATGAGGCATTAAAATTGGAATTCTATATTCTTCTGACAATGCCTGTAATGAGAAAAGAAAATACTACAAGCCTAATCTATTCTCCTGACAATTTAAATATAACTATAACCCAGTTGTTATCTTGTACTTCTTTTCCAATTCCATAAATAGAGAAGGTCATAAAGATAGTGAAATTACATTACAGAATTTAAACCCCTGACATTTTCCTAAACTGTCAGACTGAGAGAATACGTGGATAACATGATATGACTTTCTTTGGAGGAAGAAATTTGGAGTAATAGTTAACCTCTCCATCTGTTATTTTTGTGATTTCTTCCTTTCTCTGTTTATTTCTGATCATGTTACCAAAACATGTAGCTAATTTAGCACTTTTAAATTAAAACACAAAAAATAAACATAACTTTTCTATGATGGTTCTCTTTGTATCCCAAGGCCAGAACTCTAAGAGTTAGCTTTGTTGCTGTTTTAATAAGGGACTTAACTTGCTTAACAAGTCTTAAAAATATTTTTAAAATAAAGATTATTTCTAGACTTCTAAATCTTAAATGAGCTGAAATAAATTCTCCAAATTAATATTTTCAGAATTTTTCCTTTCTACTAATAAGCTGCTCTACTTCTGAGAGAATTTTGTTAATTGAATTTCTTATATCTGAACATACATAAACTTTGAGGATTTTTTTTTATAATATCTATTATCAATATAATGAATTCATGCATTCACACAACAATACTAAGTAAAGGGATATAAATTAGAGTTCCTGCAGATCATGCATTACAGACTCATTTTCTCCAAATTATACAAGTTCAGCAAAAATAATTTCTTCAAGGTCTTATCTTGTCCATCACCACTGCTCTTGGATTTACCTCTAAATAAATACAGGTTGTTTCTGAACACGGTTGTTCCCATACATTTATGAATAATTAAATGTGTATGCAGAGTAGTTGTTGCTATTCAGCTGTTTGCAAGACAGGGTCTGACCTGTAGAAGTTGCTGGGTTCTGATGACTGTTACTGTGGAGCTAGATAATTGTAAGATAAATATAAATGAGTTATAAAGCTGTACGTAGCCTAGCAGAATTGTTGCACCTCTCTAAGCCAAGTTTTTATTCCTCACTAAGAAGGTTAATACACTATCAAGACCTTCTTTTTAATGACATTTTAACTACAGATGTGCTATCTGAAGAAATTGCATAGCTGAAATAACTTTTGTGACCTAAGTCCTCAACTATTCTGGACTGGGGTTGTTCTGCATATTTTCCTGGATTTTTCTGTCATTTTTACTGAATATTTTTTGTTGCAGTGACTGGTTTAGATGTGTTTATGTATTTTATTTCTAAATTCAGGGGTGAAGGTATAGCAGATTTGTTGCAAGAGCTACTCTGAAGACAAAAGGATAACTTTCCTCACTACTACTCTGATGGCATTATTAGTCTGTATGTCCTCGTCCAAATCCAAGTTTCTGAGAAAGTATGAGAGAACAGGGATCACCTTAAACTGTAATATTACTATGAATTAATTTATTCCCAGAATACCTAAAGCCAAGTCTGCAATAAATGTCTTCATTTAATCATATGTGGGGTTTTTTTCAGTATATGGAATACTAGTTAGGGCTTTAATTAACTCAAAATTATAATTGTGGTTTGTTTTTTTTTTCTTGAACTTGGATCTCAGTCCCACAAAGACTGACACAAAGGAAAAAGATTAAGTACATTAGCAGACCATTTCCCTTATACCATTAATTTTTCAGGCTTAGAACCATAAATTGTAATTTCATAGAGAACTATTACTTTAAAACTGAACATACAAAAAACCACTAATAATATTTATATTTCTTTAACATACAGAACCATCAGTAATTTTTTTTCATATTCATTACAGAAAGAGCAGTTTATTCTTTAGATATACTAAAGTTTAGAACTTTGCTGCAAATTTTATTTTGAAAATATAGATTGGTGCAGATAAATGTCTTTGAACTTTTAAGATGGTTGTCCTCACTTAACTCAAAACTCTGATTCTATTTTTAAAACTCCCTTTGGGATATAACCAACAAAACAGTATTGAAGACGCAATAGAATTTGAAGTGCACAATAGAACTGCTTAGCATAAGTGTATTCTAAACTGTTATTTGAAGACTGCTTCAAGTCTGTGTTTCATTGCACATGGTGCATGGACGGAGCAAAATCCAGTCACATAACTTGGAAAATCTGTTCCTCAGAAGATCGGAGCAACACAGGATTGGATTCACTGTATACCCATTCTTCACATAAATATCCATGTTTTTATTCCAATTACAGTGACTTTTCAATCTCAGTACTAAAAGTTTTCCTTTGATTTTGGTTTTCTTGCTTTGCACATAGAACTGGTTATAAGAGTTTCATATGACTGAAGACTATTAAATTATCCTTGCTAATAATACAGAATTATTGCTTAAGGCTTTGAAAATTGTGAAATATTGGATCATCATTTCAAGATATCATAATATATTGGAACATTATACTCATAAGATTTTTTTATTTTCTATTAAAATGTTAACATTTTCCTGACCCCTGTAAATCGGGGTTTCAAAACAATTGCTTTCAAAATCTGGAAAGCAAAAGCAAAATGCCAACATATTTCTTAAGAAGTCTCTGAAATATTAATATTTCATTTTCCAGTAAAAACTGGATCACATACAGGCACATAGTAAGTGATTGGGATCAGAGGTTTTATGGCTATTCATTTGGGCTAACCTCTGTGGTTTGACTAAGTAGCATTACTTGTGAATAATATGTCTAATTAATATTCATTCCAATCAAATCCTCCATTCAATGAATATGACACCTATGGAAGACTTAGAGAAAAGAACTTATGTATGAATGTTGTAATTTCTTTGATATCTCAGTATAAGCTATTACTTTTTTGAGGTATTCATCACTTTCCTCTTTGTGTAGCCACTAGGACTTCCATGCCATTATATGAAACATTGGCAGGTCTGTTAGACAATTGCCTGCTAAAAGTTTAGACTGATATATTAAAAACTCAGTGTGGTGTCAGTTAATAAGATATTAATCAAGCAGCATATTTAGAATACTTTGTTACTAATGCTTCAATGGCCAATGAGCAGGACAAGAAGTAAAACAAAAGATGATGTAGAAGTGCCATTTTGGAAATGTGGTTTTAATAAGTTATTCACAATTGTTAAAAAAGAAAAATAAAAAAAAAGATACACCAATGTGCAATGAATTTTATTTTCCTTGAACATTCTCTCAAACTCTTCTCTTTTCTTACAAGACCAAACAGAGGATAATCAGCCTACTTCTTAAGTAGTTTCCAAATACTACAACAAATCAAACAAGTACAAAGTATTAAGATAAGTACAGATGTTCACAAAGTGCTTATGAGAGATTCATGTAGGACTGTTTCCAAGTGAGCTACCCCACCTAGCTGCCTGTCATACTTTGTACCTTGTTCCATATTAATTTTCAAAATTGTATGTATATAATATAAAGTAAACCAGTCTGTGGGCATGAGTAAAAACTAGAATTCATTAAATGTTTCCACAGATTGTTAATTTCCTAAAAACTGTATTTCTCCACACAATATAAACTGACACAAGTGAACTAAACAGTAATCAAAACTGGTAATTGAAATAGGTACATTTTTCTATTACATTAAAGAATACTGTTGTCTTGGAAGTAAACAGGCATCTGTATTAGAGTCTTATTATGCTGCTTCATATATATTGCAGATGTTCATAATAAAGTATGGATTTGTTTTAACACTTTTCTGCCAGGCAACTTATTGAGCTTCACTATCACTCACAACCAGTGATGTTCACATTCTTGTAACTCTCAGAATGTATGGATGAAGGATCAGAAAACTGCTTCCTTTTGGTGGAAAGTACAGGACAAAAATATAGGACAATATGCAGTGTTACAATTTTAACTCACCCTCCTTATAGATGTGAAATTTTATGTTTGTAGTCCTTGTCAGTAAGTTTCTTCTGTTTTAGCTGCTGTCTTCTAGGTACAGAAGTTTATCTTTCTCTTGCTTCCTTTTCCTTTTCTTTTCTTTTCTCTTCTTTTCTTTTCTCTTCTTTTCTTTTCTTTCTTTTCTTTTCTTTTCTTTTCTCTTCTTTTCTTTTCTCTTCTTTTCTTTTCTTTTCTTTTCTTTTCTTTTCTTTTCTTTTCTTTTCTTTTCTTTTCTTTTCTTTT
>JANHGN010006673.1:18582-37558 GCA_024605025.1 Megaceryle maxima | reverse complement strand
AAGGAAAGGAAAGGAAAGGAAAGGAAAGGAAAGGAAAGGAAAGGAAAGGAAAGGAAAGGAAAAAGGAAAGGAAAGGACAAAAAAAGAAAAAGGAGAGGGAATGGAAAGGGAAAAAGTGAAAGAGAAAAAGGGAAAGGTAAAAAGGGAAAAGGGAAAGGATTTACCTACCTTACATAGTGTTATTTAACCTAATTAAACAACCTAATGCATTGTCAGTCATCTTTTTTTGAAGAGTTTATTTTCTGAGTCTAAAGGGACCAGGGTATATAATGATAATTTGTAATGGAATTATTTGGCACAGCAAAAAAGAACAAAACCCAAACTCCTTTTGCTTCAGCTGCTCTACATGCTTCAATAAATTAACTATTAATATGTGATATACAGATCAAAATTAAATGTCAGTGTGGAAATTACGTTGCTTTCTTGGCAATGGCTAATGCCTACCAAAGACAAAGCATTGAGCACTGGTGCATGCAGGTTTCACATCTTCAAGCCAAGCTAATTTTCTTGCATTCTCTTGCAAATTAAGTTTATGGGTCGCAATTTTCTAGATGGAAAAATGGAACTGTTCTTTGTCATGCTTGCAACCAAAAGTAATAGCTCCTAGAAACCTAGATGTAGAAAGGATTGTCTTTTTTCATCACCTGCTGGACTTGAGGGTTGATGCCTTTTTGGGGTGGTTTAGGCCCACCCAGCTGTCAACAAAGCACCATGCAGCACTCCTACCCCCTTTTGGTGGCATGGGGAGAAGAAAATACAACAAAAGGCTCGAGGGTTAAGACAAAAGAGAGAGAGGACTCACTCACAGGTTATGGTCATGGGAAAGAAACAGACTTGACTCAGGGAAAACCCATCAATTTAATTTAAACAACGTCACTACCACCAATTTACTAAGCATATCAGAGTATGATAATGAGAAAGACAATAAATCCTAGAAAATTATTTCTGCCAACCCTCCTTTCTTCCTGGGGTCAGGTCTGCTTCCAGTTTCTCTACCTTCTGCCCCTGAACAGCACAGGGAGACAAGGAATGGGGGTTGTGGTCAGTTAGTCATGCATCAGCTCTGCCACTCCTCACACTCTCCCCCTGCTCCGATGTGCTGTCCCTCCCACAGGAGACAATCCTCCAGAAACTTCTTCAACATGTGTCCTTCCCATGGCCTACAGTTCCTCACAAACTGCTCCAGTGTGGTTCCCTTCTGTTGGCTGCAATCCTCCCAGCAATGGACTGCTCCAGCACAGGCCTGCCTCAGAGTCACAGCTTTCTTTCACAGCCACTGGCTCCAGGGTGAATTCCAATACAAGCTGTAGGTGGGCATCTGCTCCACCATTAACTTCCAAGGGCTGCTAGTGCTCTGTCTGCTGTCTCACCATGGGATGGAGAGGAATCTCTGCCCCGGTGCACCTCCTCTCCACCTTCTTCTGTCACCTTAGTGTGTGCTCTAACATCCTACTCCTCTCCAAAACAAAATATGTGTTCACCTTCTTAAATGTTATCACAGAGATGTTCCACCACTGCTGATGGGCTTGGCCTTGGCCAGTGGCAAGTCAAACTTTGGACCTATGGGAGCTTCTAGAAGCTTCGTACAGGAACCACCCTGTAGCCCCCCCGCCAGCAAAACTCCACCAGACACAAATCCAACACACTTTTTCTTGAAACAGCACAGCTCATTTTTGCTACGTTGTTTAAAAGACCAAAGATGTTATTTCAAAAATAAGAATAAAAAAATGCTGTTTCCCAAACAAAGCTGTCTTCCACTGTGTACTAATTACTGTAATTTCCAAGATTTCTGCTGTCATTCCTCTCAAATTATAGTAATAGAATTACAAAGAAATCAGTGCTTGAAGTTATGCTTTTTTTTCTTTTGGTAATTTTTTTATTACTCTCCCTGAAAGTGATATAAGATTTCCTGGTGACCGGAATTGGTTCTGCAATAGCAGAAGGGAGAGTACATAAAAACTGCCCTGTCTTTAAGAACAGCTAAGACTTTATGTGTCAAGAAGCCTTCAGTGTGGGTGTCCAGTCTGCAGCTGTATCACATCGGGTAAGAAAATGAAATGTGAAAGTTGCCAGCCGGCTTCTAAGTGACATTGCAACCTCTCATATTGTTAAAAAAATACAAAGCCATCCCCTTCAATAGACATATATCAAATGCCTAGAGAATAATGACTCTATTCGTAGTGATTAGTGTGCCTTTGTTTTGGAGACCTGTATGAGCGATTATATCTGCAGATGGTAGAGGCTGAGTGAAGGCCACAGAAGTTGTGTCAGTTTTGCCAGTCAGGAATCTGGTTCAATATATTAAAAATTAGTCATGGCTGATAATTTATTCTTATTACAAAGGCTTCTAATTGTCACAGTGAAAAATGTTCTAATAACATAGTAATTTCTGTAGTGAAACTTTCTACTTGGGAGGAAAGCAAGGAATATTTTTGAATGCATAGAGTTTAGCAAGCCAATGGCCTAGTGTTTCTGGTAGGCAGTTCAAAATCCTACTCCTAGCTATTGCTCTGGGAACTACATTAACTACTGCAGCTGATGAGTCAAGTAGTCAGATGGAATTACCAAAACCCAATAACTCACTGTATTTTTCAGCTATGGTTCCTCTAAGTAGGGGAAGAAGGCCATTTTGGCTGCACTTCCCCATGTGTAAACATTATGAAAATTCTTTCTTCCTCATCTTAGGAGATATAAGGAGTCATTTAGTCATAGACTGGAACATGGGAAGTTCCACCTCAATATGAGGTAAATCTTCTTTGCTGTGAGGGTGACGGAGCACTGGAACAGGCTGCCCAGAGAGGTTGTGGAATCTCTTTCTCTATTTCAAAACGTGCCTGGATGATGTTCCTGTGTGACCTGCCCTGGGTGTTCCTTCTTTGGCAGGGGTTATGGACTCAAACTCTAGAGGTCCCTTCCAACCCTACTATTCCATGATTCTATGATTTCTAGCATTTTATATAGGAGATATCTCTAGCAGTGGTCAGTGACCCAGAAGATGTTCTGCTGCCTGTTACCTGAAACTTGAGCTGTAAAAGAGGAGCACACTCTGAGTGCTGAAATTATTCAGGCCTTCCTCTGTCCACATGCCACTACTGCTGGCTGCAATCTGTTGCCATTGAACGTATCTCCAGTGAATGCAAATCCCTGTGAACCAGTGTATGTGTACATATGTTGTTGACATTATGTGAATCTATCAGATCTTCCAATTCAAGATCCCAGGTTTTAGTTCAGTTAAAAATAATAAATATGGCTTCTACAGGAAAAAAAAAGTTATTGCTGTCATTGCTGTGTCATTTGTATAATTTGTGTATATACTTCTATAGTATGTGACAACAAGAAGAAAATTTGTATGGGTCTTGAAGCCCTAAAAGTCACTGAGTATAGACATTAATTAGATAGGGGATGGTGGATGCATGTTAAATGAAGTAGAGAATTTTGGCACAGAGATATTAACAGACATATATAATGAAAGTGTTAATGAGTCGTTAATTTAGTAAAATTTAACCCCAAGTTAAGGTACATTAGGCTGTGTTAAATACACATCTTAATTTAAAATTGATCAAATTACTCTGCCAAATCTGCAGAAGTGAGAGTGATTGATACTGTCCCATTGTTCTGTTACAAGAATGCTGAAAAATTTAAGGGGGTGCTCTTTGGCTACTTCACTCCTAGGTAAAAGATCAAAATATGGCAGTACAAAAGTTTATCTTGATTTACAAGCAATTTCTAAAAACTTCATTACACAGCTATCGAAAAGCAATTTTTTTATCCATATCACACTGGGCTTTCTGCAGGTTATACTACTATGCAGCAAATGAAGCATGTATTAGCTGGTTGTGAAGGCATCATTCCAAGCGCAGTCATCTAGACAGCATGTTTCTGTCACCAGTTAATCTATAAAATTTAGCTGATAACCAGCAGTCCTGGAATAGATTAAGAAATTAGTAACTGAATAAATATCAGAAATCAGATGTTTTGTGGAGTAAAATCCATCTTGATACCTATCACTGAATTTACAAATCCGACATAATTTTCTTAACATCCTTTGACTCAAAATTTTTGCAATTGTTTGTTCATAAAATTGAAAAAAAAAAATTTGCTTTTCCATTCAATATCAAAGTTCTAAAATAGAAAAGAAAAAATTCCCGATTAAATTTAAAAAACCTTAACATATATGGTTTGTTTAGAAATAGGAGATATTTTCAGTTCAGTTGTCATGAGTAATTTTACACCTTTCTCATGGAATTGCTTCTGATGTTTTAGAGTCTGTTTTGGCAAATTTCTTTCTAGCACAAGTCCCAGGGCTCAAATGGCTATTATTTATTTAAAATATTATCAAATAAATAATAGTAACATTGAATGTTCACTTTGCTCTGGTGAAAGTAAGGGAATAGAATAAAAGCTTGGCTTCTGATTACTTTACCAGAGCGTTGAACACAGTTTAAAAGTGCAATTCAAATTTTCACATCTGGAAAGTAAAGCATTTATGCAAACAAAACGTCTATAAAACCAACAGAAAAGCTGTATCAGCTACTGGAAAAGGAAACAAGGATTATAACCTTTCCTGTGAGCCAGTCATTTGCCATTAGACATGGGATGCATTTGGTAAAGCTCCCTATGTCTCCATTTCATACATTCCATTATGGTTATCAAGATTAATTTTACTCCTCCAAATATATGATTCCAGATACTCATTTAGTTACTGATTTCTAGATATGAGCTTTCAAGTCTTCCCTTATTTACTTCCCTTATTTATTTTTATAGAAATAAAAAGTGGATTGCTTCTCCCCAATTCTTCCCAAATCCAGGGACCGTAATACAACTGTTTATACTCATTTACTTCTTATGACATTACAATATTACATAACAAATAGTGTCATTCTGTATAAATGTTGCAATGCATACAAACAACCTTTTAATGGTTTCCTCTGAAGCCACTGGAACATAGGTTTATCTGTAATGTAAAAAGAAATCATGCATGGACAACATAATGGATTAATCATTAGAACTCTGTATCATACTGTAAGAAGTTATCTCTGTCTCTGTGCTCTGCATTGTAATACCTAAGCATAGTAGGATGACTGTAGTGTGACACTATAATATTGTCAAGATTCCTTTGGAAGATCTATTCAATTATTTCCAATTTGCAAGACATAAAGTGGTAGTGTTATTATATTAAACTAATAGTTAAAAAAGCACAGACTTTGAGATGCTACAGTAATCATACATGACTGTATTTGAGTTTCTCTTACTAATGTGGTGTTTTACTAAGAAAGTCCCTTAACAGGTCAAAAAAACCCCATCCATGATGAATTTTGTCTCTCTTAGATCTTTAACCACAAGGGTGGGATCCATCCAATCTAACTTTGATGTGTATCTATTATGTTCTTTTAAGCGTGCAGAATGAGAGGCACCTCTGCAGAATCACTGACCAATAAAATTTTAGACCTTTTGTTAAGACAGAATTGCTTAGACACTGTCTAGAGAGTGCACAGACTCCCACTAAACAAATTATCTCAACTTGGTTTAGATGTCTGCAGCTCTCTATGTGAGCTAGGCATCTAATCTTCCTTTGAAATTAATAGAGAGAAATAAACACCTAAAAGGTACAATTTATCTCATCATAATACAGACCCTCGAATAGTACAGATGAATTTTAACATTGTTTCTTTCCACTCACGAGTCTAGATAAGCAGCTTAGATGCAAACACTAAAGCTGGTACGCTTATGCCTTGGCAAAGGCAGCTAGCATCATTTCGAGATGGTTTGTGTTATCTGAAGCATACAACAGGAGATGGCAGCTGTGACACTGAGAGAGTCGCATCCCTTCTGGGAGCATTTGGAGATCAGGTGGAATACTAAGGACATCTCAGAAAGGACTAAATATCTATGTTTAATGAAAGGACTCAATCCTTTTGTCAGTGGAGCTGGGAAAAATGCTCACTGACTACCCAGTAGAGGACTGCTTTAGGGTGAGACGCATCTCTCTGACTGAATGAGATAGGTATGGAGATTCAGCTGCCTATAGAGTCAACCAGTGCCAAGTCAGACACAGCATAATACCTTGGCAGGCCTTCCAACTGCATCTCCTATAAATAAATATACCCTGCAAATCCTGTGCCACACCCTCTAGCCTTATACAAGTCTCTTGGATGTCCTAGAGTATCTCAGATGGCACTGAACACCTATGTTCAGGTAACTGAATCAGCCCACTGGTATCTCTTGATGATCCTGTGAATTCAAAACCTTAGGGAAGACACATCTAGGTGTCATGACCTGGAACTGCATCCTAGCAGGAGATGATGTTTACATTGCTAAACAACAGACAATTAAGGAGAGAGATTGAGCATGGGACAAGTCATCAATCACACAGTTTATCTCTTTATGTTCATTCCCCACCTTTACTTTGGAGCACTCCAGCTGGCTTTGAAAAAAGGCAATACATGTCTTAAGTTGAGGAGGATGGAATCCACCAAGGCATTGCTACTAAAGGGCATTAGGAATGGGAGAGAAACCACTCCATTTCTCTGTCCAGTGCAATCTTACAGCACTAATTGAGAAGTTTGCAAACACTTAGACAACCCACAGACCTTCACTCTTCCCAGAGCAATCAACAATCACTGTAAACTGAAAAGAAGCACAACAGAAGTGCTAACTTTGTCTTCAGCCTCGGAGTAAGCACACAGGGAAAGAGATCCAGAACTGGGGGCTATGTAGAGTTGCTGGTGTGCATCTTTAGGGAGTTTATCCTAATAAGTACAAATATAAACTACTCAATGGTATCAGAGTTAACACAGGCATATCTTTATGTTTTAGGTACCTGAAATTAAATGAAATAAATAACATGCTTAAAGTCAAAGTCATCTTTGTCATTAAGTCCAATGAGCATAATAAGTGTTAGATCAAAAATGAAGGAGTGAACAGAGAAGCAATCTGCAGCTTCCTCATTAATTAACACCTTATATAGAGGCTTGAACTTCAGCAGTTCAAAATTTCTTTCTTACCAAGAGAAGGGAATCCATTTCAAAAAGAAGACAAATCATAAGACTTCTAGTGGTAGTCTGCAAGGATTGTTCAATTTCTTCATTGACAATCTAAAAGTAAATTTAAAATCACTGTTACTGTATACATGTCATGTGATAATGTCAAGGGAGTCATTTAGAACATTTTTGATTGAGTGAATGACTGCAGCATATAAAAAAGAGAACACTAACAAGCTATCAGATATGTGTAGACTACAGCTAGTAACAAGCAATTAAGAAAACCAGATGACTGCATCTTGAAAACTGGTGACTCTGATGAAGAATGTAATCTGAGTTCCCAGTGTGATGCAGAGGGAGAAGAAAGAATCCAGACTTTTAAGTGATAGAAAGAGGTTTAAGGTAAGGTGATTAAAGATGATTTTATCTAACTGCAGTATTTTTCTGACAGTGATACCGGAAGACTGTATGAAGTTCTAATATTCTCAATTTTATAGTAACTTTATAAAACCAAAGAAGATTAAATGAAAATTCATAAAAGGGATTAAAAACTTGGATACGCTTAAAACTTAAAGAACTCAATTTTTTCACGTATCAAAAAGAAGATGGAATTATTATTCTGTTACAATTTTTGTACAAGTATCTTCATAGATAGAAAATATCAGTTACTAAATGTATAAAGCCATAATAAGAACCAGTGACTGGATGTTGAAAACAGACACATTTGAATATTAAATTATCCATTTTAACTGCAAAAGTAATTATGCACTGGCAGAAGCTGTCAAATGAATTGGTAGCGTATCCATCTATTCATATTTTAGTTTGTGACTGAGTGACATACAGAATAATACACTTTACTCACATACAAGCTATGCTTTAGTTAGCACAGAAATCATTAGGCTTGATGCAAAGATAACCGGGTGAATGCAGCACCAGCAGAAAATAAGAGGTCACAGTAGATTATCTAATTGTCTCCTCTGGCCCTAATTTCTAAGAAAATGTTAGATATAGTAATGGGTCAGATCCCCAGCTGCCAAAATTTGGCATAGAATTGCTGATTTGAGCTATTTCTGGTATATTAATAATATAATTATTCTTCTTGTTAAATACACTGACTACATTCCTACAGCTGCCATCAGTAATCAGTTCACTGGAAATCTCCTCAGGTTTAGAGTGTACATTTGCTGACAACACCAAGCTGTATGGCTCAGTTAACATGACGAAGGGAAGGGATGCCATAGACAGGCACCTTTATGGGCTTGAGAGGTGGGTCTGTGAAAGCCTCATGAAGTTCAACAACACCAAGTATGGGTCCTGCACATGGGTTGGGGCAATCCCAAGCACAGATGCAGTTTGGGTGGAGAATGGATTGAGAGCAGCCTTCAGGAGAACTTGGGCTGCGTTAAAAGAAGAGTGACTATTCTCATGAAATCACATCTACTTTGTCCTGTTCTGGGGACCCCCAACATAAGAAGGACATGGACCTGTGGGATTGAGTCCAGAGAAGGGCCACAAAGATGATCAGAGGGCTGGAGAACTTCTCCTATGAGGACAGGCTGAAAGACTTGGGGTTGTTCAGAGTAGAGAAGAGAAGGCTCCAGGAAAAGCTTATAGCAGTCTCCCAGTACCTTAAGGGGGCCTACAGAAAAGCTGGAGAGAGACTTTTTACAAGTACATGTAGAGATAGGACGAAGGATAATTGCTTTAAACTGAAAAAGGGTACATTTGGATTAGATAAAAGGAAGAAATTCTGTACTGTGAGGGTGGTGAGACACTGGAACAGGTTGCCCAGAGAAGCTGTGGATGCCCCCTCCCTGAAAGTGTTCAAGGCCAGGCTGGATGGAGTTATGAGCAACCTGATCTAGTAGAAGATGTCCCTGTACATGGCAGAGGTGGTGGAATGTCGCGGTATTTAATACAGCTCAAATCATTCAATGCCTGGGAAGATCATGGAACACATCCTCCTGGAGGATATGCTAAGGCACATGGAGGACAGGGAGGTAATCCTAGGTAGTCAGCAAGGATTTACTAGGTGCAAGTCCTGCCTGACCAACCTAGTGGCCTTCTACAATGAAGTGACTGCATCAGTTGACAAGGGTAGACCTATGGATGTTGTCTATCTGGACTTCTGCAAGGCCTTTGACATGTCCCCCGCAACATCCTTATCTCTAAGTTGGAGAATTATGGGCTTGATGGGTGGACAGTTCAGTGGATAAAGAACTGGCTAGATGCTCACATCCAGAGACTGATGGTCAATGGCTTGATGTCCAGATGGAGGAAGTTGACAAGTGGTGTCCCTCAGGGGTCTTTGTTTAATATCTTCATTAATGATACTGACACTGGAATGGGCTTCCCAGAGAGGTGGTGGAGGCCCCATCCCTGGAGTCATTCCAGGTCAGTCTTGATGGGGCTCTGAGATGTCCCTGCTTCTGTAGGGAGGTTGGATCAAATGATGTCTAGAGGTCCCTTCCAACCTAAAACATTCTATGATGCTATGATTATATGATAATTTGTTTTGTTTTCAGATAAAGTTAATGTGCTGATACAGCGTTTTAATTTGCTTTCAGTTATTAAATCAAAGAGTACTGTACTTTTGCAACATTCTTGCACCTAAGTAGCATTGACAAGATTTGTAATGAAGAGTCTGTCTCAAATCTTCTCTTTTCTTTTTCTAACCATATCATTAAATTAAATGCTATCAGCTCTAGTCCCTCTGGAAGTTTTCACATGATGCTTCTAACCTGTGCCCATATCCTAACCATTTTTAAAAAATTTAAACACATAAGAGGGAAACTTGAAAGCCAAAGGCTTCCATCTGATTTCAGTAAGAGAGCTAAATTAATGATGCATAAGATGGAAGATTGGCTTTGTAACAAGAGTAGAAACCAAGGGATTTTAGTGAGGTTTGATTCATGTCTCCATTACACTAGGTGTCTTGGCATCTAATCATAATGATGTAGAGAAGTAAGAGTTTGCTTCAAGTGATACAGATCTGTGAAAGGAAGTTTTACATCATTTGAACTAAAAAGAAGCATCTACGTATTCAATTTCTTAATAAAAGGTCTGCCCCAACTCTGAGATGTGGATTGGAGATTTTAAAGATTAAATTACTGTTTCACAACCTGCAGAGTTGTGCATAAGTCTGTCAAACTCTAATGCAAGTTTTATTAATTATAGGGGCTGTGGAAGGTCCTCTGTCTCCAGCAAAGAGCAATACACAGCAACTGAAAGAGGATCAGGCCATATAGATTACTGACCTCTGTCTCTTCGTGGAAGAAGATTGTTTTCTTGTCATCCACCACATACACCTTATATTGAGCTCAAATTCTTGCCTGTGCTCAAGTACAAAGTTACTACCTTAGACACAAATTTGAGACTAGCCCGTTGGGGTCCTCAGTGTCCTTCAGTGTGTGGCAAAGTCACTGTATTTGTACAGTGGGGATAAGCCAGATATATGATGCTTCTTTTAGCAACCACCTGCATTCACTGCCTGTCCAAAACGGCTTCCAGTGTTTCCTGTGGTGAGAGCAGCGGGGATCTGAAGGCCACCTGAGTGGGCTGCCTTAGACAGGGTCGACCTGACAGCTGAAGGTAGTGGCAATCTATGGACAGTACTTGTCATGCCAGGCTCCGTTAGGGAATGCAACAAGTGTTGGGTCTGCTGAATATCACACAAATGATGTCTCCTTTTAAATATAAAAATTATTCTAATTATTTACAGGTGTCAGGAGAGTACTAGAGGGAGAACCAATCACTTACAGACTGCCCTAATCAAAGGCAATGAACTTTGTAACATGTAAAACTATATTGAAATGCATTTTGAGACAATCCCAAAACTAAACCAGCTGCTGTTTTTCACAGATCTTTTGGGAAGAAGATATATGTAGGAGTTTCATATAGTAGTTGAGGAAGAACCAAGATACCTGTACCTTGGCAACAGTTGCACAGATTTTGTAATTGCTTGATGTTGAAGTGAAACGTGCAAGGTATAAGCAAACCAAAACTGAATGATAATTCTGGAACAAATCTCTCTTCAACTGAAATTACCTAGTTTATCAGAATCCTGACTGAGACCATTGCTACTGTGACTGATGGACAAGTGTTTGTTGAGCTTATTCCAGTTTCTATTAGACATATCCCCAAAACTCTGCCAAGCTGGCATCTTTGTAGGCACTTTCAAAGATCAAGTCAAGACCTGAAAGAGCAAATGGATTGAATAACCCAAAGCAAATATGAAAAGAAGTGTAGAAGGCATATTCTCAGACTAGACCAGAAGGAAACCTTTTTAGACAGCAGTTTGCCCGAGGCAAAGAATATCCCAGGAAAACCAACCCTGTCTTCTCCAGATCTCAGTCAAGACCAGGGAAAAACATTTATCTGGTCTGGAATAGTGGTAGAATTGGATGCTGTTTGCCTAGAAAAGATTTAGGCTACTTTTGGGAAGACGAGTGCTACTCATCTGTCATTCTTTTCAATGGAATTTGGGGTTTGATCTACTTTTTAAATACAAGCAGTGGGTTTAAAAAAAAATAAAATATGTGGAAGAAGGGCTTGGCCACTACTAAGGCATACCCTAAACAAATCAACTATTTTAAATTAAGATGTATTTCTATAGGTAACATCATTGGGGCAACAGCTATAAACTTAAAAAGTCAGCTGAGTAAGAATGTTACAACAGTGTGCTGGCCCTGCAGGTTGTGTGCAGTCAGCCAAAGAACTGACTGGAACTGAATAACGAAATAGTCCCTAAAAATCATTTGAGTGACAGCCCTCAGATGGGCTAGAGTAGCAAATGATAAAAATGCTCAAAGCCCTATTTTCACCCTAGGAGTAATTTCACCTTCTCAATGATTTGCTGTGGTTTTTATTCCTTTTGGTACCTGAAAAAAGCATCCATTAAAAATCACCGCAGGTTTTTAAAAACAATGGCAAGCATTATTTTCTAAAAAAGGAGCTTAAAATGTTTTATCAATTGTAACATGGTTATCTAAATCAGAATAATTCCATTCTGGTTAAATCTGAAATAGAAAAACACAAAGGCCTCTTGTTATGACCTTACCAAAGTTCTTTCTTCCCCTCAGGTCTTTCACTGCTATAAGAATTTATTGCAATTGACATATGCTTGCAGAATATGTATATTTTGACAAAACTGGCCTTTTTTTCTAGATGAAAGGAAAGGTCACAGGAGAATTTTGCCCAGTGCTAGTGATTAGTACTGTGCTTTGTATACAGGGCTTGTCAAGACCTTCTGAAGACTCAATGCCACAGTACTTTCAGGAACCCTGGATACAGCATGATCCATTGCCGTTGTATGCCCCACACATTTGGTGGCAGAACATAGGACAGTGAAATCATAGCTTCATGTTTTTAGCTCATTCTTCCCACTTTTCCTATCAATGTGCTGTCACTGTTGATGTTGATGCAACTCAGATGCTTCATCCTGGATATTTGTCTATTTCAAAGGAGGATTACAAGTATCTTGAGATTTTAATTCTGTGATGGCATTACAGTTGGGAAGGTTTGCCTTCTTAATTTGGGCTGTAGAACATAATTTCCCAGCTACATCCAGCTATATGAAGTCACCTAACTTGTGAATAGAGCTACACTATTTCTTTCCATATGACGTTAGGGCATTACCCTCATTGCAATTAAAAACTTTAATTTTTTTTTCATTGTTAAATGATATTAGGTTGGTTAGAATCACTTACTTATATAGCACTCCCCTTATCCTTTTTTCACATCAAATGTAGCTGGCAATGAATTAGTGTTTTCTTCTATGTTATTGCTAAAAATATCTGAGACCATAGGGCCCAAAACCAATTCGTGAGCAACATCATTGTGAGAACATACAGGAAGTATTGGTTCATAACTGCATTTTCTCATGTTTTATAACAGCTGGCACAGTTTTAATATACTGAAATTTTGTATTGGATTTCTTTTATGTTGTGTAGGACTAAGTAGCTTTGTAGAAATACCTAAGTATATTAGCACAATACTATTACCTTTATAATTTATTTTGCTTTTCAAAGTAAGATTCCTTTAATAACCTAACTGATAGTTTCAGTTTTGATCTTGTAACTAGAAAGCTATTTTTGAATTATAGTTTAGTATTTAGAGGTGTCATTCTATTATCTAAAGTAAATATAATAGCAGACTACCATCAGGACAGAACATATCCTCAAAAGAATTTTCAGTCTTCACCTTGAGAATCTAGATACCTATTTTTGTGATGTAATCATTCTCCTTTTACCTCCTCCCTTCTCTTGGTGAGAGTACAAAATGTGAACTAAACAGAGTAGTATATTGGCAATGGATATTGATGAATAATTGCAGAGCACTGATGCTAATCTATTACACCGTACTAGCAATAGCCTGCAGTATTGAAGCATCTTTTCTGAGCAAAAGGGTTTATGTTTTGTAGAAAGTGGCATGGGTTTTTTGAGATATAGTTATCTTTCATCATTCAGTGTTCTAGAGAGAAAACTATAGTATACTCACATCTAAGTAGTAGCTCTGTAGCCTTTATCATGTCAATTTTGTTGAATAATTTCACTTATATTTGGTCAAGGAAATACATTACCTTTTGACATCTCATGGGATGATACTGTAGAAAGCAGCAAGTATTTTAGCATTTTAAAATTATTTGGGTAACCAAAGAGTTTTAAAAAAATTATATAAATTCTGGAAAGTGTTGGGTAACCTGTGGGTGATGATGAGAGGAATGATACTGATCTAGAATGATAATAATTAATACTTTTTAATCAGCACTCTTTTCTTCGTGAATATATTCTCATTCTCTGACCAATAACACTCCTAAAAAAATACTCTTCACTTTGTTCTGAAAATAGTTTGGTTGCAAAGGGTCACAGGGAGACCAGGCAAACTAAATAAATTAATTGCTCACTGGCTACCTCTTCAGCAGCCTACAGGACATAGCTTTTCAGGAAGGATAGCAATACTATGAGACTTTTGTTCTTGGATCAGGAAGGTCATTTAGCAGAAAGCTTTGAAAATTTTCTTAGGGACTTCTGAAAGTCCTTGTTATCTGATAATTCTGTATTTTCTATGCATGGTGGTAATTATTTTGCACAGCTAATCACCTGGCCAATTGTGTCACTGAATTACATTTGAAAAAAGATTATGTTAATTGATGCTTTCTCATTGTGATCACTCATTTTCTATAATGTGGAGTTTCCTTCTTGTTTTAAAAGTTTAAAGCATTGCTCATGACTAGTATTACACTGATCAGCTCTGGAAATGGGACTCTGTCTCACATGCTTGTGTTGATGGGCCTTACTCTACAGGTCACGTGCAGTGAGGAATTAGTCCAAACATGGACATGCACAGGAAGCACAAAGCAGGACCTTCCGAAGCTAGGGTGACATCAAACCAACCTGACAGTTGCTTTTTACCTGCCTGTATTCAGTGGTTGCTTTACTGGTTAGTAGTTGTACACATATACCAAGTGCTAACTTAAAGGAGTACCACCACAGTATTTCTTCACTCATCAGCCAGTGTGATTCACAGAACCTGCAAGAAGAACCTACGGAGTCATCCATTTCTATCTTGGATTTGAGCCAAGGCAGACATAGAAGACTGAGCCAATGAGAATAAGGATTTAGGATTCTTGTCCAATAGTAATCAGTTATGAGCCCTTTCTTTTATTTCAGCAGGCAGTGGATCAGTCAGAAAGAAGGGAATTACTTTAATTCAGTCAGTCAATGGCAGAATCTTAAGTAGTTTTCACAATAAAGAAAAAAACTTTGGTTATCATTCAAGAGAAAAGTATCACAGACCAAGAACAGCTGGCTGCCTGTTATCTTCCCTGTGCCAATTTCTAACAGGAAAATATATTTTATTATAAAGAAATTTGTGGCTTAAGTTACTTTAATTTTTTTGGAAAGACAGTTAGACCTTCATGTGCACACACAATGGAACAGGTTAAGATGCATTTCCGTAAGAAAACAGATCAGAAATCATAGTAAATTTCATACTGTTGTTGAATTAATATTTTGAGTAGAAACTGAATGAGAATTTGTTTTGATAACCTCTATTTAGCCACAACACCTGTAGAGAATGGAAAGCAGCTCTACAGAGTACATTACCTCTGCTTTGGAAGGACTAACCTAGAAGTATGATTACAGTATGGATCAGTATCATATAAAATATATGGTCTCAATGATGTGTGTGCTATGTATTAGGACAACTCTGTTGCAGACTGCAATAGTTCTGAAGATCTTTGTGATACTCCTTTTTTTTAACAATGTGTTTGATGTCACCACCCTAATGCAGATAAACTGCCACATGATTTCAAATCATAATATTTCTAGATCATCACTGAGCTGAACAAAATTGCCTGGATTAGCCTGTATTGAAGAATATATTTATTTGAAATATATGCAACTAGATAGCAACTGAATTGGGCTTAGGTTGGTGCCATGTCTCTGATTTATGGACCAGATGCTAAAATAATGGGACAGAGAAGTAAACATATTTGTCAAAAAATATGAAAGCCTTCTCTGCATTACTGATATTTTTTCAGTATGTTTTGAAAATAAAATAATTCATAATGGTGATGCTAGAAAGCAACCTTTTCATTCTAATGAAAGGCCTTCAGAAAAGATAGGCAAAGCTGTAATAGCATTCTTGGCAACAATATCCACCATTCCACATGTATTCTGAATCAGACTGACTTTGAAATAAATAGAAATAAAAACTATTTACCATTGCACCCAAATGACTGTAATTTTCTCTCAAGCTGTTACTTACAGACACAGTATGCTGCACCTTTAAAATAGTCTCTTCCCTATTTTTCTGTCTAGTGGACAAAGTTTTCCTGTATGCATTTTTAATGACTAGACAAAAAAATTATGGACTCCACTAGAAAGGCTAATACAAAAATAAAACAGAGAAATGAAAGTTTTCTGTCATGCTGGAGGAATTCTCGATTTATATCTTTTCAGCTATCTGGGCCACAAATATCTGCAGCTAGCAAAATTATACTACCCTGCCTCCTCTTATCCAAGGGTACTTAATTCTGTCAGGATATCTGATCTAACCATTTAACTCACCAAATAGCTATTATCCTGCTCATTTAGTGTTGTAGCCAAAATATCTCCATTATAACTGCAAGTAGCTAAACTTTTCATTGACAGATGCTACACAAATTGGTCTCATCACGGAGATACAGATGTCATCACACTCACAATTTGTTAGTAATATGAACCCCCCTCCTCCTGTGAATTTAGTGTGAGACTTCTCTTATTTAATCTCTAATTTAGTGATTAATACATACTAAAACCCAGTACCATATAAAAATATACTAATTAGTGGAAAATTAGCATTTACTCATTGTCAGCAAGTAAATACCCATCTTGAGAGTCAGTGTAGGGAAATAGATTCACATTAAAAATCAGATTAGCTTTTCAAGTGCAACTTTAGTACATGTTAGCTGAATTACTCCAAAGTGGCTTTGAATAGCTTCTCACCAAACACTGTAAACATTTGTTTGCTATGTAGGAACATTCAGCTATTCAAGCCAAATGAACAAGAATAAATGACAGCCTACCCTATTCCATGGAAGTTCCTCTCTGCGAGAGATTTATCACTTAGTCTTCATGTTCTTGTTATTACAATTACAGTAAATTACTGGAGGGAATTTCAAGAGTAATGCATGATGCCAACACAAACGTTATCTTCAGCAAACAGCTAAATATCATTTTGTGTCATCTTCTATTTGACTGAGAAAACTTAACTGAGAAGACTTCAAAATAGTTAAAGAGTTTGCTGGCTTTGAAAGTTTATTTCAAAATTCTAATTGTATCTCTGTCTGCAAAAGGTTTTCACAAAGATGGGTGAATTGTATTTCTCCAATATTCTCAATTAGCATTTATCTGTCTGTTTAGAGTGAAAGAGAGAAAAATCTTCTATATCATTCTCATAAAGTAGATGAAATGAAGAACAGGAAATGTTTTTGTGGGGTTTTGTTTTTGTTTTTTTCTATATACCAGCATGCCTGGGAAGAGAGCATTTATTTGCTTAGCTTCCTAATAGAAGTTTCTCTTTTGTATCATATAACTTGGATGCACTGGGTTCCCTCTGTCCTTCCTTCTGCCAGCAGGACCTTGAGACAATTACAGGTCTTAAGGGAAGATGAATTTGATTCATTTCAGGATCCAGGGGTTTTCTATATTCCCAGTACACTGCATGGATGGCTACTGACCATCGTTGTCCTTCTCCCCATCCACCTTGATCCTTTTTTTTTCTTCACTCTTGCCTCCTCCCAAACACATAACCCACCAGCAATTACTTGTACTATCTATTCCAGTGATTACGATTACCAGTAAGTACTATTACTAATCTATTCCCTAATTTTTAATTTCTCATGTGATTACCAAAGTAATCTTGGCCTTATAATGTCATTACTGATACAGTTAATTGAGATTCTACTCCTCAAAAGGACCCTGATATTGTCCTTTGAACTGGATGGCTTGGCTTCAGCTATGTCTCAACTAACTCCCTTTTAATCCGTTGAGATATCCAGCCATTCCCCATGGTACTATCTGAAACTCTTGACAGCTTTGCATTTTCTTTTTTATTACATTCTCATTCACTGTTGTGTTATATTCTGCTCAGTTAGCTAATTCTCAGGCCAGGATCCAGTCATCTCTTTGCATACCCTACACAGAGTGTCCTACTCTGATTTTCATGTTCATGCCTAAAACAGATCCTACAGCAATGTTAACAATGACTTAGTTTGGAAAACATACCCTGCAAAACGAAGGGCACAAAACTAACAACCAAAGAGTACAAGAAGTTTGTATGAAATGTGAATCAAACTTTTGCCAGGGTAGACTTTTTGTGCAAGGCCAGTTATGTAATCTACTATTTTGTGTACCTACAAAATGTGTCTATCTTTTGATATGTGCAGTTAACTGCACCTCAGTATCTCACCTTCCTAAGTACCAATGGTTGGTTTGATGGTACAACTTAGAAACGTTGCAGTTGTTGCTCCCAACAGAAGTGAGGCAAAAATCTCTGTTGATTAGGGCTGTTAATGGCTTTAGGTTAAAAGGTTTCTTACTGAGAAGTCCTAGTTTGTCACTTTTTTCTCCAAAAAAAATTTTTTTTTTATTATTTTGACTAAGGAACTCCTGTTTTGGGTTGGGTTTTTTTTTTTTTTTTTTTTTTTTTAAGAAAAAGTATTTCCAAGTGGACAGTCATCAGTATTTTCATATCAAAGATCAGTGTAATTTTTGGCTTTTCTCTTGAAACTGACATTTGAATATTGCAACATCAAACTATAATAAGAAATCAGAAGTGGGTTAGTAGAAATTGTTAAAACTACGTACATCCTTCATAACCTGGGGTTTGTTTTATACCTGCTATGGGAGGTATGAAACACACATGGTCACTGGCAGAGGAGACCAGTTTCCAGTGCAGGTTAAGTCCGCGCTGGGGAAGGGAGTCGCGGAGAAAAGGGCCAGCAGGGAGCTCGCGAGACCACCGCCCCGTCACGAAAGAAGCCCTTCGGGAGGGCTGAGCGGAAAATCGAGGAGTCCCAGGGCGTCACCTGGGGCACAGAGCGAGCACACAGGGCACAGCAATTCTCCCACTCGCCCAGGGACCAGCTCGAGGGTGGTAAGTGCGCACTGGGGAGAGACGGAAAGAGACGGCAAAAGGCTCTCTTTGGGCTCTTTTTGGCACTTTCTGACTCTTTCGGGAGCTCTGGGAAGCCGGGAAAGCGGCGCGCTGGTGCCGAGGTCGGGCAGCCTGGGTGCGGGCGGCAGCTGAGGCGGCCCGGGCGGAGCAGCCCTCGCGGCGACCACGCCCCCGCTGCGACCACGCCCCCGTTGCGACCACGCCCCCGCCGTTCAGCGCTGCCCCGGGGAGCGCGAGCGGCCGGGAGCGCGGCGGTTGGCGCGAGGCCAGGGCGCTGAGGCTCCGCGGCAGTCGGGGCGGCAGCGCAGCGGCTCCTCAGCTGCACGGAGGGCGCT
>JANHGN010006672.1:164968-178873 GCA_024605025.1 Megaceryle maxima | reverse complement strand
ATTTTATATGTATTTTTAATTATACCACAGACTGAATTGGGCACGTTTTAGTGTAGCTTTGCTAATCGAGCATTGAAGTGCATCTTTTGGAGTTGAGGTGGATCAGAGCAGAGCTGCAGTGAAGCACAGCCACAGATGGAGGAAGGAGGAAAGGTTAGGGGTACCCATGCTGACGCTGTAAAGAGAAGTCCTGTGATTTGGTTTCTAGAGAAGCTCTGGTGTGTGTTAATTATTGTCATTTATGGGGGTGAATTTACAGCAGAATACATACTGCAAATTACAACTGCAAACTGTTTTACTGTTCTTTCCTTACAGTATGCAAAGCATTTATTTAAAGCACTTCCATAATCAGGGTCTGTGGAAAATTGTTTGAAAGGTAATGCTACAGAGGAGAGGAAAAGGTCTGTTTAATGCTACAGAGGAGAGGAAAAGGTCTGTTTCTTCATGAAGGGAGGAAAAAGAAAGAAGTTACAGGATTATTAGGAAACCTGTTAAGAGAGAAGATGCAAACACTAGTTTGCCTGATGACTGTGCAGAGGAGCAATTGATGAATTGCCGACCTCTGATTCCTAACTAGCAGTCATTTGCTTCAGTGTCTAATCTGAATGTTTAGAAGGAAAAAAAATCTCACCCCACATGTACTAAAAGAACCTTAAATTTGCTATTCTTAGTAGTGCTGAAATGTTCCTTTGAATCATTTAACATATTCAGGTAGATGTTTTTTGTATTTTTTCCTTTGAAGTGGGCCTGTTCCAGAACATGGTGATAAATTGGCTTCCAGAAGTAAGTCTTCTGAAGAGAATAACATGTCTTCAGGTAATGTTTGACATTGGTGTTTTGTTGCATTTTATGTATAAGCTTCTTACAAGCTGTGATTGATGGTACAGTAATTTCTGTTGTATTCAGCTTGTCTGGAGTAAGAAATGCAGATTGATTTGGCTGTGGTCAAGTTTCTGCCCAAGTAGGTGACAGAGTATGCCAGCCTTTCACTGTGTTAGCTTTGGAAGGACAAACACTACGTGGTTTGACATAAAGCCTACCAGGATAAAAGTTATCCTTCAAAAATACTTTGAACCAATCTTTTGGACTCATTGTGCCCCAGTTTGGCATGGTGCCATGTGATGTACTGTATGTGATTCCTTCAGGCCACCCTGGACCAAATTGTACAGCCTCAGGAAACCATGGCCTGTTTGCCTCAAAATATTTTGGTTTTCTTTTAATTTTCCCTATGCAAGTTGCACGTCTTACCCAGCGATAGAAGTCTTTTTGTTAGTGTTGTGGAGCCAGTTGTGAATGTTATTAGTTCACACAATGATTTCTTCATAGAGGTGGTTTTGTGTGTGCTCTGGTAAGAAGTTTGTTCTGAAGTTGGTCTTGAGTGATATAAAGCTGAATGACCATCAATAAAATAGTATGTGTAGTTACAATTTGCCAATGTTTGCTTTATCAGAGGGCTGAGTCTGAGGAATATTTATTTGAATATAGTTTTCATGTAATTTTCAAGCCTTTCAAAACTGATGATGAACATTGGTTTTGTGTATATGGGGTTTCATACATGCTTAAAGAATAAAGTGTTAGTGGGAACACTAATATTGGGGGTTCTGCTTGTATTACCTGGGGTTGCTTCTAGTCAGGTATATTGAAGACAGTTAGGAATAGTAAATGCTTATTAAGGTGGATTTTTGAATGTATTTTCAGATAGTTCTGAGGACTTGGATTTTCAAGCAAGACCTCTGTTGTCAGACAACGTAGCAAGGCATAAAATAGGTAAGATAATTTTAGAGTATCTTAATATAAGCATGTAAATGCAAATGCATTTGCAACTTGATGTAATCTTTGAAGAAGACACAGGATGGGTGTGTGTTCTAATAAGTATTTATAGCTAAGTCTTGTTAGTTCTTCAGGGTGCTGTTACCCTGCTCAAATCTTTGTTACTTTAAAAAAGTTCTATTGTTTTTTCTTTATTGCTGTATTCAACAATTACCTTTTTAACTGTCCTGTTTCCATTTTTCACTTAAGCCATGTCCTGATTCAATATTACAGTTGAGTGAGAACAGTTAAGTTTGAAGGAGTTTTACATGAAGTAACTGAGGGGGGCAAATAACCTGCCTTCTGCAGTGATCTGAGTCCAGATAGGATGGAACAATGGGTGTGCAGGCAATTGTTGTCCCATACTAGTCTAGTTTATTGGGTTTTATTGCCTTTGCTATTATTTTCTGCATATACTATAGTTGTGTGCCTTCACAAATTATTTCAGCAAGGTTTGTTTATTTACCATTTTTATTTTTAGCATTTAAATATTCTTGACTAATTTGCTCTCGGCTCTTAATGGGCTTTTATTCTTTCTTACAAACACTAAAATATTTAATTTACTGTGTTCATATATAACAGCTTAGAAAAATTGAAAGCTGAGACTGTGTAAGTGTGAAGATAAATATCTGAGAAATGTTGGAAATGGGTGGGGTTCCTGTTGGAAAAGTGCTGCTCTTCCGAACCTTGGAAATGGGACTTAAGAGAAGCAGGGGCTTCTTAGAAAGTCTGTTACTCTCCTCTTGCCATATCCAAAGCAGTGCCTTTTTACTGCTGCTAATAAAATCCCTCAGATTTATGCAGGTTTTGTAGCCTTCATCGAGAGGTTTGTCTTTACAGCTGTACCACCCTTGCTGCCTCTTGTACTTGAGGCCCTAATATCCGTATCTGAGTGATTCACTGAGATATGTAGAATGAAATCTAATGTAAAGTCATCGTGGTGCCTGCTTAAGAAAAAGGAGAGTGAAATAGTGATGTATGCAAAAGAAGGCTTTTGACAGTACTCGATTCCCTTTTCACATCATGATAGTAACGTGATATAAATATCATCTGGGAGGTGCTGACCACCTGATACAGAACAACAGTAAAGGATATTTAATGTTTTACATTTCTGAATTTTCCTTTTATACCTAATGTGAATGATTTCATCCTTTCAATTAGTGATGCCTACCAACACACCTAATGTTCGTCGGACAAAAAGGGTACGAGTAAGACCTCTGGAATATTGGCGAGGCGAGCGCATAAACTATACGATGAGTTCTTCAGGTATTAATTCCAAAATACCTATTTGCTTTCTCCTGATAGGGCAGTAAAGAGAAGTCTGAGTGTTGATCTTGTGCCATGAAAGCTTTGAGAGGCTTAGTGTTTGGTAATTTCTTTCAGAAGGACATTATTCACGGTCTGCAACTATTTAGTCATCTCTCCATGTAGTCTTTTTCTCTCCTGATACTCCTGCGTCTGCTAGAAATAGTATCAGCAGAGCATGTTAAGTACCCTTGCCTTAACTGTTTAGGGAAGATCAAAACAGTTCCTCTGCACTGGTAGGTTTATTACATCAAAGGTTCTGTATGATACTAGAAAAAGAGACAAGCTACTGGATCATTCTTTGGAGCATTTCTCTTTGTGTGGGGATTGGTCTCCAGAGCAAATATTATAATATTTTATCCACTCTTCCTGCTCAGTTCCCTAAGTGATAGAATATATCTTGTTCTCGGGGATTTTTTTATGACAATTCAGCCTAATTTGGTCCTTTCCTAATTAATTAGCCTCCTTGGAAATAGTATTTCTTTGTGTCCCTAAAATGGATGTTTTGTCTTAAAAAATTGACTCTCATGTCCTGGCTTTCTGAAATGTTCTTTGACTGAAATAGAATTGAATTATTTTTTTAAAAGTCTCAAGTTGCTTTGCACTCCAAAATACTTGATGTTGAAAAGCATTTTAGTTTGTTCTGGCTATCTAAAGAGTTCAGCATCAAGGAAATCTATTCTCAACCAAAATGCTGATTGGTTGCGCAAGTCTCTGTTCTTGTAAAATTACTACAGGTTAGGAAATTTTGTTTAACTTACTTTTTTTTTTTTCCCCAGGAGGTCTTGTGATTAGTGGAATAGTGTGTCCAGAAACAAAATCTCCCAGGAAGAAAAAACAGAGAAGAGATGGTCACAAGCAGAAAATAGATGAAACAAGTATGAACACAGACTGTTTTCTCTTTTGATACTTAAAAATAATCTGTAATCAAATAATAGAATTGTAGAACAGTTTGGGTTGGAAGGGACTTTAAAGATCATCCAGTTCCAGCCCCCTGCCATGGGCAGGGACACCTCCCACTAGAGCAGACTGCTCAGAGCCTCATCCAGCCTGGCCTTGAACAGTTCCAGGGATGAGGTGTCCACAGCCCCTCTGGGCAGCCCATTCCAGTGTCTCACCACCCTCACAATGAAGATCTGCCTTAACATCTAATCTAACTCCACCTTCTCAGTTTAAAGCTGTTACCCCATGTCCACTACATGCCCTTGTAAAAAGTACATCTCCAGCTTCCATACTTTATTGCTGTAAAATTTTTCTGCTGTAAAATCTTGGTTCTCTCTCTGGGTGAGAGAGAATTTTATAATGAAATCTGTTAATGTGATATGATGTGGAAAAACCAGTTCTCATAGTCTCCATCACAATGATGCATGATCTCACTGTAAAAGCTGACTTCTTAGAAGGAGATGCAGAATGTATCCAGAATTGCTGTGGTGCCTTTAAAGTAGGGGTTGAAGCAAATGAGCTGTATTTTTGCCCTTGTTTAGCTCGTTGATTAGAGATGTAGTGTGTTTCATTTCATAATACACAGTTAAGGTATAAAAACTTCTGGTCATTTTACCCACACCTGTAATACCACAGGCAGCATGTGATGTAATATCACGTATCTGAAAAGGCAGCATGTGATGTCAGTAGAGTTTTAAGCTATTGTAGGTTAAATACAAAGCAGGTGAAGAGAGACCTTTAAGAACAGTGCATAAAATGGTTAAAAGTGGACAACAAATCTGTGTTTAAACAAACAGGAACAGGAAGTTTTGCTGGAGCCTCTAGGGCTGGTAGATGACAAATACGTAGATAGTGCTCAGAAGAGGGAGATAGAGTCAAAGTTCAAAAGCCAAACTATTTTTGCTGTGCTCTCTGTGGAAGATGTTTTGATGGTAAAGAACCTTTCTTTATGGGGACACTCTAGAGCTTTTGTCTGAGACTGAGACATGGAAGTTACAGAACAAATAAAACAAATGCTAACAAACATGGGAAAAGCCATATGGTCCTGACAGTTCTGAACCAAATCAGAGCTGAAATAATCCAGTTACTCTTTGCCTGTTGCCTAATAAACATTCATCCTGAGAGATAATCTTTCACTACCTTGAATTTTAAGTGATGCATATAAGGACCTTTAGCTGAGTTGAATTTCTAGGACAAATTCTTAAATTTTAATTGACATGATAAAAACTCTGTGGCTATAGCTATAGAGCTACATCAGTTGCTGCTGCTTTTTATAAAGAGATGGTTATGTTGGAACAAAGGTGTTTCAGACACAGTAGCTTTCTTCCTACTCCTGATTGTCTTGGCATAGGAGTATTTAAGTAGCCATGTGTGCCTTTAATGTGCTATAGCTTACCTTTAACATCCTTGTTCTGACTGCATTTAAAGAAATTTCCTGTGCACGATGGAGCTAAAATTGCCTGCTTAAGAGCTTTGGAATATTTATTCTGTTGTGAACATTCTCTTCTCTATTGGAAAAGTGTGAGATTGTCATCGGCTCTTAGGCTATTTCCTTCTCTGGAAAAATCCTTTTTATTATAAATAGTTCTCTGATTTACAACTTACAGTGAGATTCCTTTGAGAAAAGGAAAAGTGAACATGTACTTATTATTTTGAACACTTTATCTTTTAAGTCCCCTGATACCCATCTGCAGTAGGTAAAAGGAAAAAACCCACATTCTTCATACTTCATCATGTATTTTATACCCTTTCTTAACACCCTCTCAGCATCTGTTGTTAGAAAAGCACTTCTCTTAAATCACAGACACTTTTGAGTAAATACCACCATGAATAGCATTGGATAAATAGTTGGCATTCCCCTGGCAAATGCTAAAGAATTTAGAGACCCTTCATCTATTACCCACAGAAGTAATTCCAATGAAAATTACATTTTCAAAGAATTGTTCTGGATGGTTTCCTTTTATTTGAAGGGAAGTGTATTCAGTCTATTTAGTCACTTAAAAGAAATGGAAGTACTTATGTGTGAAATCTAAAATTATGGAAAAGTTGTGGTTAAATAATTAAGCTTTTAATATGTAGAGTGAATATTTATCTAATTTTATTATGTTTGGTGGGGGTATTTTTGTCTCCCTAGGAAGTGAAATACCTGCAAACTTGGATCACATGCTTGCTGATGCATCTAAGCCAACCATTGTACTGGACCCACTAACAAATAAGGAGGTACTTCTAAGTGAGTTGAGGGGCTGGGACCCAGGGTCTTTCTGAATTATGTAGTAAGTACAGACTGATAGCAAAAAGAAATGGTTCATGCCATGTTGGGCAAAGAAAGGTGAGCTGTTTATATATTTACTGTTCTTCTGGAGAAAACTCTGAGGAGAGACACAAAAAGTTTCTTGATTTTTCAGATAATATTGAGTATTTACAAACAGTATGTAATGCATCTGATTTAGTAAGTAGGTACTGAGCAACTAGCAAAACTAATTATATGTTAAGATTAATGTTTTTCTCTTGGACTTTTTTTGTAGAATGTATTAACACTGACGTCAGGCACAAATGCTTCTTCAAAGATGAAGCAGTAGAAATATATAAAAGTTTGAATACATCTGCTTTTGCCACTGGTAGATTGATTTTGAAACCGTTTAAAGAAAAGGGACGTCAGTTTGTGCACATGGACACAATAGTAAGTATGCTTCTTTCTTTCTTTTATAAAGTGGACTGTGTAAACAGAAAATCTTAGAATGGTTAGAAGTAGCATCTGAAGTTGACAGATTTTTCAGTTGTTTTTTTTTTTCCCCCCTATGATGCAAACTAATACAGGAAACATTAATGAATCATTTCGGGTGTGAAATCAGCTATAACCAAAGAAAACTTGCTAGAGGTACTTTTCTTCACATTAAATGCATATGTCCATGTACATTTAATACTTGGACCTTGCAGGGAAGATAGAAGTATCAAATAAAATTGGCCTCCATCCCCCTTTTAAGTTGTGCATCTTATTTTTCAGCAGGGTGGGAAAAAGGGATCACAGCTCTGACAGCTTATTTGTTCTTTGATCTTTGTTACAACATATATAGAATCACAGAACCATAGAATAGTTCGGGTTGGAAGAGACCTTTAAAGGTCATCACGTCCAATCCCTCTGCAAGAAGCAGGAACATCTGCAACTAGATCAAGTTGCTCAGAGCCCTGTCCAATCTGACTGTGAGTGTTTCTGGGAATGGGGCATTGAACACCTCTCCAGGCAACCTGTGCCAGTGTTTCAGCACCCCCGTAAAAAATGTCTTCCTTGTATCTAGTCTAAATCCATCTTTTAGTTCAAAAACATCATCCTTTGCCCTGTTGCTACAGACCCTACTAAAAAGTCTGTTGCCATCTTTCTGACAAGCTCCCTTGAAGTACGGAGAGGCCACAGTAAGCTCTCCCCAGAGCCTTCTCTTCTCCAGGCTGAACAATCCCAACTCTCTCAGCCTGGCCTCATAGGAGCAGTGCTTCAGCCCTCTGATCACTTTTTTGGTCCTCCTGTGGACATGCTGGTCCATGTCTTTCCTGTGCTGGGGACTCCAGAGCTGGACACAGTGCTCCGGGGGTGCCCAGCTGAGCGGCAGAATCACCTCATTTGACCTGCTGACCATGCTTCTTTTGATGTAGCTCAGGATATGGTTGGCCTTCTAGGCTGTAAGCACAAATTGCTGTCTCATCTCCATCTTCTTATCCACTAGTACCCCTGAGTCCTCCTCAACAGGGCTGCTTTCAATCCCTCCATTTCCCACCCTATACTGATGCCCTGACCCGGGTGCAGGACCTTGCACTTGGCCTTGTTGACCCTCATGAGGTTCCCAAAGGCCCACTTCTCAGGCTTGTCCAGGTCCTCTGGATGCATCCTGTCTCTCGGGCATGTCAACCACACCACTCAGCTTGGTGTTGTAGCAAACTTGCTGAGGGTGCACTCAATTCCACTCTCTATGTCACTGATGAATATATTAAACTGTACTGGTCCCAGTACAGACCCCTGAGGGACACCACTTATCACTGATCTCCATCTGGACATCGAGCCATTGACCACTACATTCTGGGTGTGACCATCCAGCCTATTCCTCATCTGCTGAATAACTTCATTCAGCCAATCCATATTTATCCAGTTTAGAGAGAAGGATCTCATGGGGAACCATGTCAAAGGCTTTACAGAAGTCCAGATAGACGCTGTCTGCAGCATTTCCCTTGGCCACTGATGTGGCCACTGATGTAGTTGTTTGTATGCAGAACCAGAGCGTATGTTTTCTTGCATAGCTTTCTTATGTGTCTGCAAAGGAAACATTGTAATCTCAGAACCCTTTGACTTCCATTAAGGCTTTCCACGTTATCCACGGCAAAATTATTTTTACCTTACATGAGACATCGTATTTCCTGACTACAGGGAGCTGCTTCTATGTTCCAGCAGGTAAGTATATGTGATTAAAACCAAATCTGTTGGAGATAGGTGAGAGTGAATTAGCATAGCAGGAAGCAAAACCAAGCTGAATGATGGGAGGAGATAACTTTGAGTAGAGGTACAGGGTTATAAAAAAAGAAATGTGACCCAACACTGGAGGTAGTTTGATGACCCAACCTTTGAATGCAGTGATACAAACACTGCTTGTTTATTGGACCTGGCCTTGAAGTATTTTGTGGCACTACCAAGTTCTAAGAGTGAATTTCTCTTGGTATTCTGGTGCAGTCCCTAGCTATAATGCTGGGGAAACTTCACAGGCAGCCAGTGGTACTTAGTACAATTGTTTTGGTTACCATCTGGTTTTTTTCTTTTTTTTCTATGTAAAATTATGAAAATCCATTTGATCAGTCCCCTGTATTTTATGCTTTGTGCTTGATAGAAAGAAGATGTAGAGTGTCTTGTTGAATGGGTCATAATTTCATTTGGGTTGTTGAGAATTTAGACACCTGATTTTGCCCTTCTGAGATAAAAGTGAAGAGTTTGTAGTAGTTGTAAAGCAGGTTGCTTATGAAGCTGGAGAGAGCTTTTGTACAGTTTTATTGTGCAAAGACTGTTAGAAAATGACAGACTGCTACTTGTTCTTCCATTAACTTTTCACCATGACATCCTGATTGAACAATCATTGTCCAGTTAATGCTTGATGCCTTGAAGCTTTTTTGTTTGTTTTAATAAGTTTAGGTGTCTGCAGAGACAGTTTTGTAGTTTGCTTTTTGGGAAAGCAGATTATTCCAACTACTGAAAATTCCATATGGCCACGAGGATCTGTACTTTTCCATTCTTCCCTGCTTCTAGGTGGCCTGTCTGATTATGCCTGGATGGGCAATGCAGTGGTTGTGGCAGATGACCTCTTTGCAGTTCATTGAGTGTGGCTGTATGAGAATGTCAGGGTGTTTGTTCCTTCCCAGGCACAAACAGTCAGTGCCTTTTAAACGCTTCTATATTTGTGGTCATGTTAGTATGGAAATCCCAAGTGAAGATCTGCAGATAAGTTTCCATGTGCAGTTTTTATTGAGTTTTTTTCTACAGGAATAAATTCAATTTCATCACTTTAAAGTTGTTGGTTTGTTTTTTTTTCTTGTGGGTTTTGAGAGCTGAGAGCTCAAGCCTGTTACATTCTTTTCAGTAAAAATCTCAGCGAAGATGTGCTTTATTCTAACCACAGGCTAAAATGAATTGCAGGAGCTGTGTTCCTTGTTAGCTCTTGGAAATGCAATAAATGTGTTTGTAAGAGTGACATTCTAGATTAGGGGCTAAAATTACTTCTGTTAAAATACATGAAAAAAAACCAAAAACTTGCCTGATGACAGGTAGGACTTCAAAAATTCCCAGTGACTTCTAAAAAAAACTTTCTCTGTTTTTATTTGTAGGAAATGAATATAACATACGTAATATCCTGGATGAAGAAAGTGTTCTTCTCTTCACACAGCTCAAAGTCAACTGAAAAACTTTCTGCAGAAAAGTTTGCTGAAAGGCTTTTCAAGCTTTTGTATGTTTTGTAAGTTTGTACAAAGTTTGTAAATTGTAGCTTCTTTTATGTTCTTTTTACATAAAAAAGTGTTTGAGTGTGCCCAGCTGAACATTCCAAATTAATACAGAGCAGCTGAAATCAACAGAAGAAGAGTTGAGAACAAAACCAAAAGAACATCAGTAGTTTGCTCTCAAAATGAAATGACATACTGAAGGGCCTCACTCTGCATCAAGTTACTGCTCTTGTGTCGTCGAAAGACAGAAAGATACATGTATAAAGTATTTGGGTAAAGAACATTGGTGTTCCAAGTTGTATTTATATGTCTAATCTCCCTAAAGATGCTTAGCATTTGAAAAATTTTTGACATCTTCAGCAAACATCTGGTAGTTTTAACGTCTGCCTGGCAAAAAACTGCTTAGAATAATCTCTGTTTAGATGTAGGACCATACTATTTGCATTCCAGTAATTATTGTCTAGGAGAGGGGCTGATGAAATGATTGTGTGCTGGGGTCCAGCCTTCTTCCAATACGTTAATGGCAGTTTCTTCCTCATCTGGCAGATGTATGATTAGTGCCTCAAATTTGGATTGTAAAATTGGAGCTTTTAAGTCGGAGTTTATTGGTTGTATCTTCTGTAGGAAGCTATGGCTTGATTAGCTCTGAACATTGTGACTATTTTGCGTCGGTCTATTTGGCCAAATACACTTCCAAATATATATATATTGCCAAATATATAACTTTAATATCTCCTTTTGTTTTGCTTGCTGTATTCCTGGATAATAATGAGGACCTTTGGGAAAACCTTAATTATACTGTACACTCCAGAAGCCAAGTCTAGACAGCAGATGGTATCCATAGCATTTGTCTCCCAAGCTCTTCAAGGTTTCTTCTGCCTGAAGATAAGGATAAACTGCAGCTATTCTGGTAGGCTGCTTTCTCTCCATGGTCACTGCTCTTCTAGAAGAAAAGGGGATAAGGAAAATTTAATTTGAATTGTAAACTTGAAGGACTTGAGGATTGAGTATTGACCTTGTAAACAGCCTTAGACATGACCTTTATGCTAAATGTGGAGTATACATTAAAGTAGGAAAGATGAATTGGCTTTAGTGCTTCCCTGAAGCTTTCAGCTGCCAGCTTTTATCCTGTGAAAGGGCTTGGACACAAAGATTACCATGACTCTGTGAAAGGCCATTTAGATTGGGGAATTTTAGATAATTTTCTCTTTTTTTATCATTATCTTTCAAACAGTATTTCCTGTGATTAGTGCATATACAGACAGAGAGTGAAAATAAGTAGTAGAAATTACGTTGCATCTTTGCATTCACGGTTAGGTCATGCTTAAAGATGAGAAGATGAAGCAGTGAAGCAGAGGAGCATGTCTATTGCCATTTAGCTCTGCCTGTCATCCTAAGAACTAGTTGCTGTCAAAGTTCAGACTGTACGGAAAGACCTTTTTTTTTTTTTTTTTTTCTCCTTTTTTTCCCCCCAGCCTCAACTTTACAAGCAGTTTGAGTTAAAATAAAAAGTCATTTAGTTACAGGTGATAATAATTTGATGTTGGCACCTTTTCTACATTTTTGGCTTGAATTGGTCTCTTCAAGGTCAGCAAGATTCAAATATTGCCCCTTCTGTGTTGGAGCCATACCAACTGCCAGATGGGCACCCACTCTGTTTCCACTGCTTGAGGGGATCCCACTCACTAAAACATTTAGTTTGTAAGTCTCTCAACATCTCGGGCCTGCAGAGGTCTGGAAATTTGCCACTTGTAAAACATTACAGGGCCAACATTAGACCAAAGATCCTCTGCTCCTCGCCCATGCGTGTGTCCCAGTAGTCAGGGCATGGACATGATGGTCTCTGAGCCCCAACAGCTCATTGATTCCAGCCAAAAGAACAAGACAACTTTTCAGTTGTCTTAAAGACCAGGGATTCAGGAGAAAGACTGCAAATTTTCTACTGCATTACCTGCAGACTGGGTAGCAGAAGGATACTTTGTTAAGGGGTTGGTGAAGTCGTATGGACCACGGAGGTCACGGCTCTAAAGGAAGGTGTGGATAGATGTTGTGATCAAACTCAAGGCAGCCTGCTGCTTTCCAGCATCGTGTTCTGGTTTGGTGGGCTCCAAGGAGAAGCCATACACTGCCCTTCTTGTACCAGGCACTGCTGTGTCTTCCCCCACTTCATTATGCTGCAGCTTGGCAGCAAGGTTTTGAGTGCATTTTCTTTTGGGTCATGAGTAAATCACAAGAATTACATCCTTCAGGATGTTTTCTTACGCAGCAGTAGTGTGTGCAGACCTTTTCTTGACCCAGGCTGGAAAGTGGCAGATGTTCAAGCGCAGGTTCAATGTCAGCATGCCACAAATAGCTGTTTTCTTAATACTGTGGCTGGAAGTGTCAGTGGAATAGGGTGGATTTGCTAAAACTTTTTAGGCTGGATGGTTTTGTTGCTTTCTGTCTAGTCGGTTTCTTGGGAGAAATGTCCTGTATAGTTTGCAGAGAACATTTTGCAGCTGGACTATATCTTAAAATTATTATTTCTTTTGTTTTTTTTTTCAAGTAGCAAAACCATTTGTGTCAGGAAGCACGGTGATGTATGTAGGGTGTTGCTGTAGTTTAGCAACAATTCCACCATTTGACACTAGATGGGGCTTTGAGAACAGCTGTTTGTTCGCATCTCTATTCGAGAGGGTTTGGGTTTTGAAAGGGAGGAGAAAGACTGCTACAGTTAGAGAGAAATTCAGCTGAATTCTGTCGCAAGGAGATGTGTATCAGTTTCCACTAACATTGTGACTTGCCCCAGAACCTCAGTTCAGTTAGCACGTGTATTGTACCAGTTGCAACCACTTGTTCAAAGTTGTTTTTTAAAACATTACTGCACAGTACAAAAGAGAGATGGGTTACTGTTAGTCTGAATTGCATTTGAATTTTGTTTCTTCAGCTGGACCATTGTAAAAAGCTTGCTGCCATGTCATTAGCCTGAATGCAGCATGAGGCTGTGCAGGAGAATGTTCTGGATTCCAGGACTCTATGGGTGTGCAGTTCTGCAGTGTGGCAAACAAGTGTGGTCATCAGAAGAAACAGCTGATATTTCACCTCTACCTGATCTTGATTTGGCTCCTGTTTCCTACACTTTTATGTACATGAGGCTACTAGTAGTTGTGGGTAACCTTTGGTAGTCTTATTTTTTCCCCATTACCAAATGGGATATTGCAAAGAACAAGAAGTGCCTTCTCTGAAATGTGACAAATCAGCATTCTTCTTTCATGTGATTATTTTTATCAGTGTGTTTTCCACTCTTTTGAATAAACTAACTTCCACTGACTACTGGGATGGTTCCAAACAGGTCTTTGGCAAAATGCTGAAGTAATAGCCCATACAGAGCATGTTGTGATCTGGAGCTTAAATGGATATTTTTAGGGTTTCTATAATGTTATTTGCCTGTTGTAATGTTATTTGCCTGTAGCACTGAAAACAGTTTTTAAATTATTTCCTAGCCCGTAATGGCTTATAGATTGAGCTCAGGTGGCCCAACTTTTTGCTTACCCTAGAGTACAGAATATGACCTCTTATAGTAGCAGAGATCTGAGCCAGGTTTGAGCCAAGCTAGGCCTAGGTCAGTTAGCCAGCATTACCTCTGGTGGAGTGACATTGGGATTGTCGTTGTGAAAGGGACGCGGCCGCTTCTGTTGCCTGTGTGGTACACGTGCTGTTCCTGGAGTGTACCACTGGGTTAGCCATTAATTCATTGTTTTCTGTCTTTGAGAAAGCTGGAAACAAAAGCTGGGTCACATATTTCATCAGGTATGTGTGTTCTGTGGTAGGTATTGTAACAGCTAGAGGATTATTTTAAGGAGCTTTAAGTTCCCTTTAAAAAAAACCAAAAAAAACCAA
>JANHGN010006672.1:111613-142702 GCA_024605025.1 Megaceryle maxima | reverse complement strand
TTTGTGGTTTTTTTCTTTGTTTGTTTGTGGTTTTTTTGTGTTTTGTTTTGTTTTGTTTTTGTTTTTTTCCCCTCCCTTTTAATTTTTAGTTTCCCCCCCCCAGGAGAATGCTCATTTTTTCTCATCTGGAACCAGATATCCTCAAAGGTTTTGATGACATTTTGCTGGAACACAGGCAAGCTTTCAGCTGGAGCACCCACCTGTATCTTGAGTGATCCTCCAGGGCAAGGGCTGGGTGGCAGCACTGTCCTCCTCTCCCTGGGTGCTGGCTTCCCCTGTTCTCCTTGCTTCCCCCGGGCTCCTCTTTCCCACTTCTAGGCAATGCCAGAGAAAGATGCACAGAAAGAAGTTTGTTAAAAAAAGATAAAATGTCAATAGTTTTTTTTCTGAGCATACTTAAAAAATTTAATTAAATGGGGAAAACAAGTTTCTACCTGGAACTGTATGGTGACAATTCTGTGGCATGTGACAAATGCTTTATTTATTTATTTATTTGAACTGTATTTTCCTACCTCACGATTTTGGGTGTCAGTTCATGGCCCAGCTCTTTGCCTGGTGTTTGGAAAATGATGACTAGTCAGACTACAGAGGGAGAAGAGCATTAGCTTATTGGATGAGCTTTTAAACCAGAAATGGTAGCTGATGTTCTTCATCCTGGCTTATTCCTGTGCAGACTCAGGGTGATGCAAAACAGGGGAGGGCAGAAGCAGGGACTCTTTCTTTCTAGCAGGCAGAAAAATTAAAGGAAAAACAAAACAGTTCTAAAATGAAGAAAAAAGCAGATCAGGTGGGTTCTGGGGGAATAATCCCCCTTTGCTTTGACATTTGACTCTAGCAGGGTAGAAGACCTGAAAGCTCAAATGTAATTTGCATGTCTGTTAATGGCAATAAGTGAGTGCTATCACCCCTCACTAAAATGAACCAGAAGGGGAAAAAAAAATAAAAATCAAGCCAGTCATTTACATCAGGCACTTGTTTGGCTCTTGAGGATGTACAATATGATTATCAAACAAATCAATAAGCTTTCAGACTCTCTGAATGTCAGTGCAGATGATTAGGTTGCGGGCATGGGTCTGAGCTCACCCCTCTCTGGCCCCAGGGAAGTCCAAAGTGCCACATTGGACTGAATGGGGTGCACCTGGCTCAGAAAGGAGATAGTTCTTATGATTCTTTTCTTCATCATTGCTGTCCCTCAAAGGACACTTCTGAAGAGAAAAAGCAGCTAGAGCTGTAGCACAGTGTGTAACCAGTGATGCTCTTCTCTTAGCACGGCTAGAAGTCAGCTAAGAGCCATTAGGACGCACAGGAAAATACGCTGGCTGTCCTGGATATTCCTGTGGATTTGGGGCTTGTGTAAGTGACATCCCCTCACAGGCACACTGCAAAACAGAGCTGTGCTCACCCTTGCAGCTGACTCTTGGAGGTGCTTATCATCCTCATGTAGATACTTAAGCCTGAAAGGTGGTGTAGAGAGACTCCTCAGGAGTGGCAAGACCTGATGAAAATTGATGTCTTCTTGCAGATCTGGCCTTGCTCATCTGAGGCTCCACTGCCTGGGTCCCCTGCAGCTATTCAGGCCTGTGAAAGGCCAAATCAGACAGGTTTTAGGGAGGAGAAATCTCACTCCCCCTCTCCCCCCCCCCCATCCAACTGCACTGTGGTGCTGAGAGGCTTAAACACATTGAAATGCAAAGTAAAAAAAAAAGAAAAATAATACTGTAATAATGTATTTACATTACCACTGTGCTCTGGGCTTCACAACAATTTTAACTGAGTCCCCATGAGGCTGGAGTAGTTTTGACTGTGGCCATGTTTACTTTAATATTGTAGGAGCTGTGTGTTAAGTAATTGATTTGTAGTCGCTATGGCAACTATAACCTTGTATTTTTTAATGCTGGGGTTCAAAATGTTAACCCAAATGTTTTTTTTTGCCATACAATTTGCATTCCATTTCTTTAATTTCTGGGGTGTAGATTTTTTTCCTCCTTTAGCAAGAAACACTGTTCTAACTGATGGCTTTCAGAATGTTTTCAAGACAAAAGGTTTTAGAGCAACCAGCTTTTCTCGCTACGATGCTGCACTCCCCAGTGCTGGTGGCAGGTTAAATACATCTCTAATCATGGCAAACTGTGAGAAATGTTAACTTGGAAATGGAGTAATTTTTATTATTGCCTTATTCTTTACTCTGAGCTGGTTCAGCTACAGCGTTGGGAAATACCAAAATAGAAATAAGTGCCCTTGATCAAACTGAACAGCAGGCTTGAAAATGAAGCTAACCACCTGGTTAGCTTCATTTGTGTTTTATTAGGACTCATTTCAGAGAGGCCTGGAGGCAGCCTCTAGATCCAGTAGCTTTATGTTCAAAAGGAGGGCCCTGCTACTGGTGTTAACAGGAGGGGTTGGGTGCTGAGTTTCATTGGAAACTGGACTTTTTCTGTCAATCAACTGACTCTGTGGGCAGTCCTGCCAGGTAAGCCCTAAGAGATGTGTAATTGTACCCTCTGGCTGCAAAAAGAAATCCTCATCCTCTGTCCTCTTCATTACACTAATCCTCCCCTCCTGCTCTTGCTGGACAAGAAGATTAACATTTGTTCTTTGCCTCTCTTTTGGAGGCTTTCTGAAATGGCCTGGCTTTCTTTTTTTCTTCTTTCCTTTTCTTTCCTTCCCCTGCATCTTTAGCCTTTCCTTTTTTTGTGGCCCTGTTGCTGGAGTGAGAGGTAGCCCACTTCATATCTTTAAGAAACCATAGGAAAAAACCTGGTAGGGAACTTTAAAAAAAAAACATTAACAAGAACTTTCCCACTACCAATCCTGCTTTAGAATGAAGATTTCAAACTAGTTTTCCTCTCAGCCTCACTCCTCTAATTACTTCTTCATTTCCAAGTTTCTTCCAACTTTCTAAAGATATGGAGATGAACTTCAGCACTGGTAGGAAGTGAGCAGAGTAATCGATGAAAAGAGAAGGCTTGACTCTCCTGGCAAATCAGATCTGAGCCAGTTAAATATTTATATGGCAAGAAAGCAAAGCTTGCCTCACTTCTGTAGCAGAGTTGCTGGAATGTGGGTGATGTTTGCTAAAAAAAAGTTGAGTTTGAGCCAATGTTGTATTTGCAAGTATGTGCTGAGCTTTGGAAGCAGTTTTACAAGAAAGGTGAAACAAAGGAGGACAGATATTTTCAGGAAGTGTATGGAAACAAGGTGAAAATTGGGAAATGAAGAAGAAATGCCCCAGCTTTTAATCTTGGGAGCAAATTCTTTCAGCAAAGTGAAATGCCTGTCCTCAAACATGGAAGGAAAATTGAGTCAAACAGCTTGTTTTGGTTAACCTGAAGTGTGTCACATGCTACTGCTCGCATCTTATTTTATACATCATGGGTCTCTAATAACATGGCATAATTTGGAGGACTATTCTACAGGCAGAATAGATTTTGGAAAAGATGTGCTGCCATATGTGGCTTCTCTTGTATGGGGAGCGTGTAAATAAGGAGATACATCCCGAGGAGCTTTATACACTTTTCACCCATTGTTATTTTCCTTGAACAAACCAATCTTTCATTATATAACTGTAGGCATCAAAATATTTAAGTGAGTAGCTCTGATAAAATTGAGGCATTTGGCTGTTCAGCTTCTAGTTGAGGTTAGGGATGAGACACCATAAGTGACCATCAAGGTGCTTGTTGAAGCCTGTGTAAGTACAGTAAACCAGACCCAGAGAGTGAATATTTTCATAAGCTGGTGCCCTGTGGACCTGACTGTAAGACCATTCTGCTTTTATACTTTGAACTCTCACTGACTTTGCTGGTGCCTTGGCGCAGGTAGCCCAAAGTGCTTTTTGCTGCTATTCTGCATTACCTTCCCTATGCAGGCAACAGCTCAGCTGCTGTAGCCCTGTCAGCGTTAAGCCCAGCACCTTTACAGTGCAAATACCGGAGTGGTGATGTTTTTGCAGCCATCCCTGGAGGCTGCAGGTACTTTGGAGATACCTGGAAGAAAACACCCAGGTGAAGGGGAGTTGGAGAAAACTATCATTAAGAAACATCCAGAAGTGCTCCATGAGAAGCACTCTGGGTGTCCTGGGGTGCTGGTAAGAGATCAACAGGGAAAAGTCATTTTATTTGCAAATTCTTGCCCTTTGCAAGCCAGAGCTTCAGCTTGCAGCCAGGTAGTGCTTCCCATGCTGGAGATGAGGAAAGCTGCTTCCATGGGTCTAATGGGGCTGCAAAAAAACCCTTTTTGATGCCTTGGCTGCAGTGGTGTTTAATTTGAAGGTCTTTCTGGTCTGAGCGGATGCATCCCTCCCCTTGGGCCAGGGTTTGGTGATGGTATCAGATGCCGCTTAAGAGGTGCGGATGTAAAAGCCATCTGTAGTCACAGATATGACCCAGTGGCTAAGTAATGGAGTAACGTGCCAACGCAGCCGGCTGCTCCCTAAATGTGTTGCCAGAAAATGTTTGCTCCCATTTTTTAATTGCTTTGCGGGTGTTAAGTGGAGCTATTGCATTACCAGCACTTCTCCTCGGGGCTGCTCGGGTGCTGCTTGACCCCAGCACGTAAAGCGATGCGGGCTCGCGTGTCGGGTGGGCTGACCTGTCACAGAGGATGAGGATAATGGAAAGGGTTTTCTTTTTCCACTGAAAAATGAGCCTCTTCAGAACGTGATGCAAAAGGGTCTCTGCACCCTAGGGAGATGCACTCTCTGCAGGAAGCTTTATACGGAAAATGGGATTAATCATAGAATCAGGGAATAGTTTGGGCTGGTAAGGACCCTTAAAGGTCATCTGGTCCAACCTGCCCTGCAGTGAGCAACTAGATCTGGTTGCTCAGAGCCCTGTCAAACCTGACCTTGAATGTTGCCAGCAGTGGGGCATCAACCACCTTTCTGGGCAACCTGGGCCAGTGTTTCACTGCTCTCATTGTAAAACAATTTCTTCTTCATATCAAGTCTGAATCTACCCTCTTTTCAACTATTACCCCTTGTCCTATCACAAGAGGCCCTGCTGAAGGCTTGCCACCTCAGGATGGCTCATCCCTTGGTTTCAGTTACAGTTGGACTTTCTTCAGACTGCTCCTAGCAGCTGCAACACTAATTGTAACCATTCTTGCTATGCCTTTTTTTACGGCATCCTCTTTTCTCTAGGAGGTGATGGGGGAAATGTCTTACATGTAAGTCTGAGTGACCCAGACGTACATATGGTGCACATGGTGTTTCATACACGCCTTGAAGAGGTGAAAAAAGGGACTGGGTTGAGTAACCTGTGTGTGAGCTGCTTTTAATAAGGCATATTCATGTGCCAAAGTGAATCATTCTGGTCCATTGGGCAAATATGTATTAAAGTAATTTTCAAAATACTTTTCTGCAGCTAATGAGCTGGAAAGGATGAGTCCAACCATGCATTATTTTTCTATGCATATGCTTATTTATGGAATAGAAGGAAGAACACGAGATCTTTCTGCCTGGCCAAAGACATCTTCAGTTTCTTCTAGCATGGCTATTCCATTTGGAAGGAGGGTCACTGATGCTCTTCCCTGGTGTTGGGATCACGCAGGCTACAACAGGACAAGGTCTACATGGACATCTTGCCCTCTGGGCAACACCTCCCACTGCATTCAGCATGAAATCCCAGGAAACAGAAGCCCTTGGGGAAAGCTCAAGGGAAACGGGTGAGGAGCTCCTTATTTTGAGAGTGTTGTTAGAATTGTGTGTGAGCAGAACCCAGTGGCTTGGCCTCAGTTTTTCTGGCATGCAGAGCAGGACTGGAGCACCTGCAAACAGTGGCACTCTAGCATGGTGCCTGATGAATTTAGGTGAGCTGAGTGTAGGTGACAGCTGCACAGTGGTTTTTCAGGATCACAAACCTTGGTGGCTTAAATTCCAATTAGACAACTCTATAGGCACCTAAATTTGGTTTTGGATGAGAACAAAACATGGGCAGAGCCCCTGTTTTTGAAGGTGTGTTGTGGGGAAGTTGGAGTTGGTAGCAGAAGTGTGATTAACCTTGGATTCATTCACATGTTTTTGGAGCAATTTTCATTTTGCAACAGTAAATCACGAGACATCTGGGACAGTCTGACATACATGTGCAGGTAGAAATTAGTCCAGATGTTATCTAGCTTTGGGACAAGGTAGGAGAGAGGGATTTTGTGCCAAGGTCTCGCCTGTTCATGGATGTATTTATTGTACATGTGTGGGCTTAGCACCTAGGAATGGAGGCAGAACAGCAGAAATGCCTGTTTTCCTCATCAAGCACCTAAACAACAGAAGCAATTAGTCATTTACCTCCTCTGTACAAAAAAAAAATACATCCCAAGCAGAAATTTGCATGTGTGCCATATTCCATCATGAACATATCTCCAGCCAGAGTACTTTGTAAGTATGCACAGATGGTTCTTGTTCCTGGTTAAGATTTACAATTTGGTGGTTCATATTTTAAAATAAAACCTCAAGTGCTAAATAAAGAAAATGTCACAACCCTTTAACAATGGAAAAAAGGTCTAGTTCAAAGGCACAGCTGTGGGACATCCTGGGAGGAGGATAAAACAGGAGGCCTTTCCCTGGAGGAGCTGGATATCATATATTTAAACCATTATTTCTGCCCTTATAAAGAGAAGTCTCTGGGCCTGATGTTGCCTAATGGAGCCCTTCTTTCCCCTTGGCTGACTGGCGGGGCTGGGAGCCATGGGTTGCTTCGCATCTGTTGTCTCCCCTGAGTGCTGGTGGGTGCGTTACAAGGGCAGCCAGTGGTTTGAAGAGGGTTGGGACTGTGGTGCTGCAGTTTGCAGAGCAAAGAGAAATGCTCAGTCCTGAAGAACATGCTGTCTGGGAGTGGTTATATCCAGGTTTTTCTGTATGTGTATATATATTAAAATGTAAATAATATACCCACTAGCACATGTGGGTGATGATAGGTGGTGGTAATGGTGATAACAATTATGCATCATTTATTTTTATCTCTGTATTTACCTGCTTCTTGCAGTGAAATGGACATCAAACAGTTCCAGGCTGTGCCATCCTTTCATACCCACAGCTGGGAGGGAACCCTTTAGTTACTTTTTGAAGCAAAATGAGTTAGTGGGTTAAGATTAAAGGGGAAAAAAAAAAAGCCCAAACAACAAAACGAAACAATCTGGACATTAAATGAAGCAGTGTTTAAAGTGAGTGGAGTTCTTTGTGGTGTTTATTTGAATATTTTAATTGCTTGGTCTCTTCTCTTCCTGGTGCTCTATTCTCTCTTCTTCCTAGTGCTTCTGGCTATTGGCCTACCAGTGCAGGAGGCTTGGAGCAGTGTGGATGTGCTGAGCATACCCAGGCCAAGCTCTCGCTTGCTGTGTCACTGAAAGGCACTTCAGCAGCCTTTGCCAGCTCCTGCTTTTCCCAGCATCTGTACAAACAGTTCTGACCAATCCTTGGCTCTGGAAACCTGCAGCGAGCCAAGCGCCTGAGAACAAACTTTTGTACTTGTTTGGGGATTTTTTGGTTGTTGATATGTCAGCTTTGTTTCCTCACGGTGACATGCTGGGTTGGTTTGGTTTTTTTCCCTATCTTTGATAATTTTTCTTCTTCATGTGCACTGAGATAGACACAGGGGTAACTGGGTAATGATTTTTTTGGTCTGTGTTAATCCCCTTCTGGTCAGCATGTGAGCTGCCCTGGATTTGCAGGGGGCAAGATGCAGAGCTGGGGAATAGCCGGTGTCTTGTGCCAGTCTGGGGGAAAATCTGGCTTCTTGTGTTTAGAGTCATTATTTGTCCTGAAAAAGATACTGCTGTGTAAATAGGATAGTCTTTTCAAAGAGGTAGGGTCGAGAGGGTGAGGTCTGTACGGAGCCCCTGTGAAGCTGCTCCTAGAATAACACCTTGTGTTTTCTGTGATTGTCCTTCAAAACAAAAGATGTGGGAGCTGCCGAGAAGCTCTGCCCATTCAGCTTGACAAAGACCAACCCGAGAAGTGATCAAAGACTGAATGTAGCCATGTTTTCTTTAGCTGAGGAGCTCTTCAGTTGAGCACATAAGGGTGTGGGAGATTTGAAGGCTGAAAGCTGAAGGCCACAAAACAAAGGGCAGATTTTAACACTGAGGGAATTTACTGTTGAAGTAGCTCACTAAGAGATGTGGTGCTTGTCCTTTGCCCTTAAGTCTTAACAGAAAAACTTTTTGCCTCTCTCTGAAATGCCTGTTAGGACTGAGACTAAAAGTTTCCAGCCCAGCAGCAGGTGTAGCCAGGTAAGAAGTTCCCTGCTTGCTGTCTGTAACTTTCTCACCCTTAAATTTCTACCTAGCTCAGCTTTACTTAGGGATGAGTATGTGGAGAAAATGCAAAAATTCCTTTCAGTTTAATACAGTGAAATAATTTCACTTTATTGCTAATTCTTTTTGCCTGTTGCCTGATTGTTTCTTGAAATGACTTGAGCTGTGCTGAGCTTAGGTCCAGGAAAGCTGAGCTACACTGAACTTAGCAACTCCCATCTCCTCTCTGGATTTTCTCCCCTTTACGTTGCTTAACTGCCAGTTGATAACAGATACCCTATTAAACAGCTGCTGGACAGTCAGAAATTTTTTATTTGATTCACTTCCATAAATTAACCCTCAGTTTTTTTAATCATGCTCATCAGACATATTTCACATTCAAAGTGACGTTCATTTTTGGTGGTGATGATGCTGAACAACTCATTTTCATGGCACTTAGGCTTGCTTAGTCATCAGGAATAATCTTTTGATTGTTTCCCATCTTTCAAAAACGATTAATTTAATGATGATTAACTTAAATAAGTCACGCTTTCATGAAGTACCCCTCAGCTTAGGCATGGGGCTTCTCCTCCTCAGGTTGCAGAGGAATCTCTGCTCTGGTGCCTGGAGCACCTCCTCCCTTTCCTCCTCGTTCTCTCCCCTCCGTGCTTGCAGGACTGTTTTCCACACTTTTTTTCGCTGTCAGTCCTCACCAGTTGCATCTTTTTGCCCTTTCTTGAATGCATTTCATCCCGAGCCACCACCAAGGGGCTGTGCAGTGTCCAGCTGTGGGACTGCCACAGAACCATCCACAACCACCCGTAACTCCAAGGGCAGCGCCTCTCCCCGGCCTGCCTCTGGCAGCCACACCTCGCCTCACGCGCGGCGGTGCGAGGGCAGCGCGAACACGGCCCTTGTCTGGATGGTATTGGCCAAAGATGTCCTCTGGGAGCTGAGCTTCTCCTCCCAGCAGCCTTGTTGCAGGTGGCTTGTCCCCGAGACCCGCGTGTGGCTGTCATGCAGGGGCCGGGGAGCTGCTTCGCCGGAGGCAGCAGCTTGGCTATAGAGGGGGAAGCACTTGCTGATGGCTTTCACCAAAGGCATACTTCAGGCTGTTATCAGTGATTTTTTTAAAGATAATTTTTTTTTTTTAAGGCTTAGTTATCTGTTGGTTTGTTTATAAGCACATTCTTCATGTGGTTAAACTGATAGTTTAAGAAGAAAGAAAAAAAACCTAAATGTGTGCAGCACCCTGTGCCCAAGGACAGCTTGAGATTTATTCAAGGCCTGAGGTGCTGGGGAGGGCTATTCCTTCAGCTCCTTTTACCAGTTCTGTAACTGCAATTCAGGCATCTCCTACAAACAGTATCACTAAAAGCTATGTGCGCTCGGGTTCTATTTCATTTTTATTTCTCCGATGTCCTGTTTGGCCCTTATAGTGGCTTGACATTTCTGTATCTTAATCTTCTCAGTTTGCTGGCAAGGAACGAAAGAAATGTACAAATACTGGAAGGAGACACATTATGGCAACAGAGTGATAGGAAGAGTAGGACCCCATCCCTTCCTCAACTGTGAAGGCTCTTGTTCATCTCTGGACACTCTCCTCCAGGATTAACTTCATTTTTTTTTCTTTCTCTGCACCTTTCACCCATGTTCCTATAAAGGCTGGGAGAAGTTCTTTTTTTTTCCTTAGTCATAGGGGAGTGATTCTACCCCCCCAAAATTATTGCTCGGTTAGAGGCCTTCAGTGGTGCACAGCAGAATGAAGACAGGTGTAGGCTGTGAATGGCAGAGGGAGGGGAAGCTGCCCTGAGGGCACATTCAGCAGGTTATGGCAGTGTGCTCGGAGACCTCAGAATAGCCATCTGAAAAAGACCACCCTAGGAATTACCTTGCACTGACTCCCTCTGTCCAGTGAGCGAGTATTCAATAGAAGCACAGTGGGTCACCTGGTCATTTTTCTGACCCATGTTGCGAGGGGCCCAGGAGTTGAGAGTTCTGCCACAAACAGGGGATTTCAGTGGACCAAAAGCAAGTTGCAGAGAAAACTGGGCTGTTGAAATCGCGTTGCCATTTGCCAGGTGATGTTTGCCCCATAGTTTGCCACCTGATGGCGTGGGCTCAAGAGGGGAAGGAGCAATATGTGACCAGCCCAGCCCTCCTTGTGTTTATCATGGGCCATCTATAGGTGTTGAAAACCTTCCCCATGCGTGTCTGGTTTTTATAGCTACACCATGACTTGATTTCCCCCAGGAATCCTGCATCTCTGATTTCTCTATGCATCTCCATTTCATAGTAAGCATTTGTACCGTGGCTTTACTGTAATCGAAGTCTCCGCTTTGCATCGGTGTAGTGTCCAGCACAGTAAGGCTGTCTGAAAGTCCTTCATTTAAAATCACAGTTCCTAATTTTGTGGTCTTCAATTGGGGTCCACATCACTGAGAATCTGTAGAAGTCATCTTCATTTTCAGACAAAATTTGTGTTGAAACCGCTGAAGAAAATCAGGGTGGTTATTTAGGTGCCTGAGTATGAAGTCAGCTTTAAGTGGCTGAGGTTTGCTGGTGTTGTCTCTCACAGACAGTGCACTGAGCTGCACCCGCTGCTAATTGTGTGATAAATCAGTGCAAATGGCACAGTGTTGTGGTGCTCCAGAGTGGCCTTTGCCAACCTGCATCCCCTGCTCGCCTGGCGGCTGCTGCCCCATGTGAACCCACTGTCCTGCTGCTCCTGGATTCAGCAGCTAAAATCAGTTAGAAGCAGGTAGGAAAAAGTTTGTGCTGGTGGATTGATGAACCAAAGATCCTTGGGGTTTAAGAGCATTCATTTTCTTGATTTCAATAGCAGTGAAGCTTTTTAATTGCTTAGATGGTTTTCCAAACATCCCCTAGGGAAAAAGCTAGTCTTCCCCTCTCGTGAGGCTGGCCATTCCCTTGCAACAGACGGAGCTTGTGAGACCTAGAGGTAAGGAAAGGACTGGAGCTTGAATAAAACTGTCCAGTGTGTTGGACCCACACCTCTACCCCTTGCCAGGGTGGAAAAACCTCTAGCAAAAGATGAAACTCATTCTTCTGAACAGCAGCTGTGGCTCCCCAGGCCCTAATGGCTTCAGGGCAATGTGTGCTGCCCTCGTCCCCTGTCAGCAGCCGTTGCTGGAATGGGGATGCTGGTGTGCTGCAGTACACTTGCAGTTGGGTTTAACTTGCACACAATTTAGCAAGGCTGTTCTTTTTTTTTTTTTTTTTCCTTATTTATCCTTGAAGGGCAACTCTTCCTTGCTGGGTATCAATTGGCAGGCATCTTAGGGGTATTTCTATGCTTTGATGTTGATCAGAGGAAAGAAAGGAGAAGAAGGATTGTGGCAATGGTTGTGTGTTAGTCCTTGGGGATACAGACCTTGGTATGTAATGTATAAAGACCTTTTTATATGATAAATCACTGCAGGGACAGGGGCATGTCCGTCACAGACAAATTCCTCCACAAGAACTCTGCAAGATACTGCACAAACAAGGAACAAAGACCTGGCTGTTGTCCTGGCCAGAAGGTTTTCCCACTCCACGTATATTTTCCGAGTTTAAGAGAAGTTCCCAAACACAGCCAGATTCTGTCCAAGACTGCAAAAATCAAAAGGGAGCTATGTTTCTTTTAAATCAAATTAATCAAGTTTATCTTTGATAAATTCCAAATTTTACCTTGTGCTTTGGACATTTTTTTAGCAATTTTTTTTTGTTTTTGATTATAAATTCAAGTTTCAAACTAGAGGAAATTCAAAAATATGACATTTCAGGAGGCTTAAAATATCTCATTCCCTTCTTGATTTCTTTTTTGCAATCAGAAATTAATCACAAATGACTTTTTCATACAAACGGCTTTAACTTTGACAGAGCATTTGCTTTCTAGTGAAAAACCATTTTGGTAGAATATCTCCAGATAGCATCAGCAGCGAGGACTCTCAGCTTCTGTACCTTACACATTGTTAGTGTATTAGGGACTTGAATTTAACTCAAGTGTTCAGATTGGTTTGGTTCAAAATGAAAAAAATCCAAAGCTGTTTTAACTTTATCTGTATGTGGCTCTGCCCTCTTTGTTCCTTCTGAGAGTGAAAATATTTTCTGTGTGGGTGTTTTGTTTAGGGTTTTATATAAGGACAGGAAAAAAATATTTTAGAGGCTGACTTGTGAACAAGCGTGCTGGAGAAATATTGTTTCTCCATGAGTTTCAGACTGAAGCATAACCTGATTTATTAGAGTTTTTCCTTATTTGTAACAAATGTTTCTTTATTGCCCCTATTAGTTGGTGACACTGTTTCTGTGGTAAATGAACTGACATGCGAAGGTAATGATGACAAGGGGCTGATAATGGATGGTGAGGGAAAAGGGGGGCTTGGTGCAACAACATGCCCTACTGAGGTTGATCCAAGGACACCTATCAATCAAACTGGTGAAAGCAGTCAGGGAAATTTAATTGGAGATTCATTGAACCCTTAATGGTGTGACAAAGAAAAATAAGGAGGCTAAAAAATGCTTCTGGGCTTTTCTTCCCCCTCGTTCTGCCAGTTCTCAGAAGGAGAAGGGGGCCGGGGGATTGCCAAAGGCGCCTCTTGTCATTGCGCCTGTAAGAGGTAATCATCATACTTTGAAAGGGAGCAAAGTGTTTGGAGCTGTGTGTGTCTATATTTCATTGCTTCAGCACAGAAAGGGGGTTGTCAAAGACCTTTTCTTTAACTCACGTGGCGGCCCTACCTGCCTCTTGATGGTAATTGGAAGTATTAAAAGAAATGCTAACAAGGTCCGTGTGCCTTGCATGAAAATAGGGGAAAGCCGTATAGTGGCTCGTGCAGTGTTCCCCACAGAAAGCTTTATTCAGATCCCCTGTTCTCCTAATCTTGTTTTATCACCAACAAACACGACGAGTTATGTTTGGAAGCGTGCGAGCTGTTGGAACTCAAGAGCTGAGTTACGTGGCTTGTAAATGACAGGATAGAGAAAATGCGACCATTTATTCGGAGCTGCCTTTCAAAACTGGCGTGGGTGCTTGGCACAGATGGATAGCTTCTCTTGTTTACCTTTTGCACACATTTCCGTAAATAAGAAGTTATTATTTTAGTGGCAATGCCTGCTACGTGGAGGGGACTTTCTGCAGATGCAGGGAATCTGTTATTTATTTTTTTTTTCCCCCTCAACAATTCTCTCTCTCTGAATGTGCCATGTAAGAGCTTGCTCTTTGGGTTGGGAGGATTCTGCTGGGAAAATATTTACTGCACTTGAGATCTTATTAATCTTTTTCATTGACTGGAAAATCCACCCCTTCCCCTGTTTTGCTTCAGCTTGCTTATTTCAGTGTTGAAAGTGGGTAGAATGACAGTGAATGGTGAGTTTTATCAGAGATCGGTGAATTTTATCTACGTCTTTAGGTTCCCTGTAGTCTGAGCTAGTCCTACCAAATTGAAACTAAGCCATGTACTTGTAACATGACCTGTCTCGGGGAAAGTCCTGAGGTACAACAGCAGCTCCTGCAGACACATCTAAATATTTGGGTTTCTAAAGAGCTAAATACCTCAGTGTTTGGATATGTAAAGAGCTAAATATCTAAATATTGTGGCCACAAGCTAAGCTCCTGAGCAGATGTAGCCATTAGTGTGATGGTCAGAATTTGTTCTGGGCAAATTTCTAAAGATGTGGGCAGAATGAAAATGTAAGGGGGAGATTTTCTTGCTTTCTCTTCCCTGCCCACAGTGAGCTGAGAAGGGCTGATAGGAACTGATCTGGATGTGGAGTGTATGATAACACGCAGCATAAGATGCGATTCAATAATCCTCACCTTATCTCTTCTTATTTCTCAGGCTGGTGATGTGCGTCGATAATTAAAGCGAGTAGCAAGCCACAGTGCCACCCTGACCTCTGGGGTACCAGTTGCCATTAATAATAATGCAGTCAGACAATACAAGGTTTCAGCACCACATTAATACAGACAGGATGAGAAAAGGGGGATAAAGCCAAAGGGATAAGCCAAACCCCTTGGTGTCATCTGGGTATCCTTTCATGCTGATCTCTCCCTTCATGCTCTTTGATTCCAATTATTCTCTTCTCTTTACAGGCAGGAATATTTGTTTAATTATGCTGTTGGATGGGAGGGGGAAGGAAGAACAGGTTTGGATCTAGCTACCCTTTTTTGGCTCTTCTGTAGTTGTATTTACTCAACAGAAATCAGTGCTTGCCTTGGCAGAGCCTGCATTTGGAGACCTTGCGTGCCTGACTGGACCTGCACATTGGCTCCATACAGCTTTGGTCGTAAGCTGAAGGGCCCATGCTGGAAAATTCTGGCACAACTCCTCTTGTGCCAGCTGAGAGCACAGCTCACAGCACCTCTGAGCTCATGCCAAAGCTTTCAGGAAAGAGCAGCCCTTTGGTATGCTGCTATCTGAATACTTGGGTAGCTGAAAAATTAGTCTGGCTTTATCACTGGGCAGAGCTTTCCTGATATGAAGTGAGTGTCTGTGCCTTCCCTGGTCTCCCCAGGCCTGTCCTAAAGCCCACAGACACCAGTGGGGTGGTAATACTAGAAGAGTCTGCACTAGAGCCTGCATGTCACTCCTAGGCATACAAATAACGGGCAAAGCGATTTCTGAAAGCCTTCAGCATTCCCCAGGCACTGCTGTTTCTCAAGTCAGGTGAAGTTTTGCTCCAGGTTTGGTGTTTGCTGGGCTTAGAGCCTGAACTCGGCCCGTACTAGCGTCATCTGCTGTCCTTCTGCTGTTCCTTTTGTGTTCGACAAAATGCCTCGAACCTCTCAATGCAGGGGTAGAAGTGGAACTTTTCTGTCAGATAATAATGTGTATGTATCAAAAACAATTGCTGTCAGAGCTGGACGTGTAAATTCCTTTGTCCTTCCCAGAAAGGGTTTCACAGCAGCGTCTTCCATGAGCACGACCCACATGGAGAGACTTCCTTTAATGTTTCACTTTGACTTTGCTGGGACTCCTCGTGTGCAACCAGTGTTGTCTGTTACCTGTCCAGCCAGACTTCCCATCCGTGTGTAAACCAACCAGCCCCTGGAAAGATTTATTCACGGTTGGTTTTGTGTTGTAAAGGATCAGTCCTTCTCCCCTTCTTCCTATTTTCATGAGTGCATAGCAGTCTCTCTCCTCTCTCAGCAGCCTTTCTGTACCCCTCATGAAACTGCTTCCCTCCTCTCGTTGCATTCCCAGTTTGGCAGCACTTCCTACTGCCAGCACACGTTCTCCTACGTTTAACAGCTGCCCTTGAAATGGGATTAGGCTTTTATATGCATCTGGCCTCAGATAGATTTGGGAGAGGAGATTTAGGGTATTACAGGGTGTTTCGTGCCACACAGGGTTGTGCCATGTATGGGGAGCTTATTAGCAAGCAACTGCTGTTAATCCCTCCTACAAGTTGTATGTGCTTCATCTGCTTTTAACACTGATTAGCTCTCAAACACAGATTGGCACTAATCTTATAATGGCTTTTTTTGGCTTATTTTTTAATTTTTTTAAACTGTATCCCTCCGTGTCCCTGTAGCTTTGCCCTTTGGGGCAGCACAGCTGATGGAGCACTTTTGCTTATGGTTGATTTTCATTGCAGTAACCTGGATGTGAGCACTGGCTCTACAGCTGGCCTCGTGGGTTATTTCCTTCCCTGGATTTACACTGCGGGAAAAACACGTGCAGAGGAGGAGCAGTCTGGGGAAGCCATGTGGCTGTGAAAGGTAGCCCCAAATACTTTTATTTCAGAAATGGCTTTGCCCCAGAGCTCCATGTCCCAACAGCCCTGCAATCTTGGGAGGAATGAGGACCCTCTTCCCTTCTTTGCCATTTTGCCCAATCTCTAGTTAATTTGATCTCTATCTAAGAGCACCAGGGAGAGAACATCTATTAAACAATAAAATAGACTGATTGTGATGTATTTTCAACCGCTTTGGGGGAATTCTACAAAATTAAGTATCAGAATTGTTTTTCTTATTGGCAACTATTGATCTCTGGCTGTGCCAGTTTCTCTCATTAACACTTTTATTACCTTGTCAATCACAGCACAACCTGTGCTAACCAGAGGCTAAAAGGATTTACTGTTATTAACAAAACTGTCTGGTGCCTCAGAGCAATAAAAACAGCTGAAATCACTGGGGGAGGGAGAAATCCACAGAGATTTTGGTACCATTTTAGTCTGGAGACTGATTCAGAAGGAAAAAAAAAAAAAATCCATAAAATAGGAGCCAGTTTCTCAGCTGATGGAAATGATCGAAACATATAAGAGCCATCAGAGCCACAGGGCCATCCATCTGCAAGTAAAGATCCAGCCAGAAATTCAGGGCAATAGCTAAAAATAGAGTAATATTAAAAATGCTGTCTGTGGACCAGAAGCTTGGTACATGGGGCACTCTGCAAACAGAATCACAGAAAGGTAGGGGTTGGAAGGGACCTCTGAAGATCGAGTCCAACCCCCCTGCCAGAGCAGGACAGAACTAGAGCAGATCACTCAGAAATGCATCCAGACAGGGCTTGAAAGTCTCCAGAGGAGACTCCACAACCTCTCTGGGGAGCCCATTCCAATGCTCTACAACCCTCACAGGAAAGAAGTTGTTCTTCGTGTTGAGGTGGAACGTCCTGTGCTCGAGCTGGAATCCACTGCCACTCATCCTGTCACAAGGCACGAGTGAAAAGAGGCTGTCCCTGCTTTCTTGACACCCAGCCCTCGTGTATTTATAGACATTAATTAGATCCCCTCTCAGGCTTCTCCTCTCCAGACTAAAACACTGAATGAGTCAATGCCTGCCCAAGCAAGCCCATGTTGCAAGGGCCGTGACTGGTTTCCATGTGCTGGGAGTCCAGTTTAAGAGACTCAGTAACCTTGTAAACCAGTCCCTTTAGGTATGTGTCTCCTTACAGACTGAAAAATGATGTTTTAGGTTTTTGTGAGTTGCAAAAACACCTCACTGTGAGTAACTGTGGGAATGACTGTCAGCAGGGATTGGGGCTGCACTGTAATAAAGTTGGGGCCATCTGATGTGTACAGGATAACATGGGGACAGCAAATGAGATAGTGAGCCTGCTGCTGGCACCTTTCAGCAGTGAGGATTAAAAAAACTCATCTATTTCTTCTCAAAAGCATCACAGATTGGGCATTTTGAACGGCTTGGTCCTTGATGTGATAGGAAGCATAATTCTGTTGCTCAGGGCGGGGTGTCCCAACATTGAATGCTGGCCTTCAAAATCCCTAAAAAGGCAGTGGGCCCTGGTTATCAAGCCTCTCGTGATAACCTCTGGGTTAGGGTACTTGATAACAGCTTCTGGCAAGAAAGGATGTGTTGCTTCCAGTACCTAGGTCTTCTTTCAGGCTTGAGTACCTTTAAAGGCACTGTGGTTAAAAATCCCTATTTGTAGTTGGTGGTGCTACGACATTTATTTATAGAAGGCTGCACCCTTATTCTCAGTTTCCAGGTAACAAAATAGAAGCCTCAAGCATTGGTGTGACTTGCAGAGCTGGCCCAGGTTTGGTGTGAGGAGGTGCTCTTTCTTACCAGCTGTGGAGGAGTGGGAATGGAGGGTCCCATCCTGTGTATTTAGCATCCTCAGTACCTGAGCACTCGGCTTGCTTGCTGAGTTGTTACTTAGGGTAACAGTTCCAACAGCATTTGTTTTAAGAGAGCAAACTATGGACATGCTTGCAGTGAGCTCAAGGCAGACACAGCCCTGCTGTGAATACCAATGAAAAAGCAGAGCCCCTGTCTATCTGGCAGGCCCTGGGACAGGCTGTGCTGGACCACAGGCTATACATGTACCCCTCTGCTCCTCCAGACCAGGTTGTGTGGCACATCTCAATCTTGGCATCACTCTTGAACTCAATTGAGTTCAAATGAGCATCTCCTTTCTCAGGGCATTCCCCCCCTTGCTATTGCTCCTGAATTGGCAAGGTTCTGAGGTATTCCTTTCTTTTTAAAGAACAGGTTTTCCTTTTGGCAGTACCTCTGGAACAGAGTGTGGATTTTTTTCTGTTACTACTATGGTAACATAGTCCAGAATTTTTGTTATCTCTCCTAACCTCCAAGGTCACCTAGACACTTCAGAGATGTGAGGCTGCTCACTGGAGTAAGGAAGCAATTGGCAAAAAGCACAAGATGGGTGAAGACAGCCATTAAAAACCTGCTCTGGCTCTAAATATAGCAACCTTTCCATGCCAGTCTCCTGTAATTTGCATGTTGAATTAGCATCTCATTAATATCTTATTAGGGACACTGGAAACCTAATGACAAAAACAAACGCAGCGTGTGCAAAGAAGAATAATAGGAGGAATGAACTGAATAGAAGAGCTTTTTTCTTCCCCCTTGTGAGTATTCAAATGAAGACTCAGCTGCACTTTGTCACTGGGCTTTGGTTTTTGACCACCTCAGTGTCAGCAGTGCCAGGAGGCTGGAGGTGCCTCCATCAACAGACAATGCCAAGGGATAAAGCCTGAAAGGACATCAACAGATCTTCAGTAGCTGGTGCACCTTGGCAGTGCCTTGCACTGATTTACGTGCAAGTTCCATTTTAGTGGAGGCTCCCCAACCCATGCCAGCTCCCAGGACTTTGGGAAGTTAAGTGTCGGGATCAGAGGTACTGAGCTGAAGGTTTTGGAATAAAATAATTTCAAAAGATGAGAAATAAGAGCGGAAATTAATTTGGCTTTTCTGGGCTCCAAACCGAGTTCAGCTTAGTTCAGGAATTTGTCTTTCTTAGCTCACCTCTGGAGAGTTTTCTGTGTTCCCAGCTACAAGCCCATCCACCACAGCTCATATCATCCATCTCCAAATGACTGAGTCCTTCAGTGTGCATGTTTCCATCACGATTTTGCTGTTAAAGTGCTCCAGTAATAAGGTACCAATCAGATTATCTCCTTCTAGAAGCATCTTGCAGCTGCAAAATGGCTATCACATCATTAGCACCTTTCCCTTCCCTTGTCCCAGGGGATGGAAGCACCAGGCAATGGGAGCTGCTTACTGCAGCAGGTTTTGGTGGAGAGAAGACTCTGGATGACAGGACAAGTAGGTTCAAAGGCCACTGCCCACGCTTCCTGCCAGCTGCAGTAGGGAAACACCTCTGGTACCTGTAAGACAGTTCTCAGGAGCCTTGAAGTCGGAGATTGTCCGATAGGGAAAAGGGACCCTAGAAAATAAGAAACTCAAAAGCTGAAGCTGGGATGTTGAAGGGAGACATATGGTAGAAAAACTGTGTGCATCAAAGTGTGAAGCATAGGGTTCTATAGACCACAAGTGGGCTTTGCCCACAAGTGATCAGCATCAGGCTGCAGGGGGGGAGGGATACGAGTCCGCGTTGGTCGGTAACTAGCAGTGCGTGGCATATGGGCTGAAACTTGGATATGGATAAACTGCAGTTAGAAATCCAGCACATGAAAGTGAAATCAAAGTCATAAATCAGGAACACATGAAAACAATCCTTTGGGGACTCTGGTGAGCTGTTTCCTCATCAGATTTAGCTGTGATGTATTGGATTACATTTGAAAAAAAAAAAGTACCACCGGTAATGCAAACCATGCAGAGCATGGAAATGCTCTTCAGTTCCTCTTTATAAGCATGTTACAAGAAATAATTTGGGTCTGTATTTATGTGGACTGTTGAGTTTCAGGGTGCTGGCATTTTACAACCATAAATGAGTTAGTCTAAACCTGTTTTGCAGCCTTACACTGGAAGAAGCAGAAGAAATTACGTGCTCCACACAGCTCCCTGACCCAGTGCCTGGAGGTTGAAATGGTGATTGAGCTCTCCTTGTGTCCCTCAAGCCATCACATAGGTCCAGTGCCTCGCTGTTAGCCCAGAAAGCCCTTTAGCTGTTGTTCCACAGAGAAGAGATGGCAAAAGAGAGAGGGTAGGTGGTAGAGTGCGCAAGGGCTTGTGACCTCGGTGTTGTGCTGCTTGGGGGCCTTCTTCAGTGCTTATGGCACTTGTCATCATCACTTGTTCTCTCCAAAGTGCTTTCAGAATGTGGGATCAATGCAAATGATGATTTTGCATAATGTCTGTGTCCCGTGGAGGGGTTTTCACCTTGTCTGCTGTTGCTGTTGCACAGCACCCAGGAGTGCCTCCGTGTCACGGGATATCTGGGTTTCTTTCTTGCTCTGAACAGCCATGTAAGGAAGTTCCTCTCTCTGCAGAGGCTGTAAAGCCTTGAGAGACGAGGTTCCTCCAGAGTGCTGAAGGCTGACCCCTGTGTACATGCCCAAACATGAGAATCCTGCTTGCTTGAAAATGTGACTCCTGTGTAGTAGGACAACTGGACACTGGAGGTTGCTAGCGAGCCTTTGCCATTTTCTAGGTAGCCATAAACCTTGATCTTTCCTGTCTGGACTTTTAAGACAGCATGACCCAAACCCCAAAGAGGCTCTGCTGCCACTGGCAGCCCTACCTTCCCCACACTGTCAAACTCCAAAATGCATCAGCACGTTGGCTGTTGGCATCTGTCTCTCCACAACTCTTCTTTACAAAGGCGAAGTGATTGATCCTTTAAGCAGGGGTTCACTGATCGTATTCATTTATTCAGGCACTGCCCTGCTGCATGCTCTGAAGGAGCAGGGCTGCCTTGCCAAACGTATTTTTCAAAGCTCTTTAACAACTTAAGAGCAGCAGTCTGCAGGGGAGGGAGGGTGAGTCTATCATTTAGGAACATGGAGGAAAGAGGGTGCAGTCTTTTTTGCTTCTGAAGTAGCACCACATGAGGTCAAGGCAAGATGGATGAACATCAGATGGTGCATTGAATATTCAGAAAGGTGACATGTTGGACATTTGTTCTTGGTCCAGAGTGATACTGATATGCCCCATTGACACGCAACCGGTTAAATGTTCTCAACAGCAAGTGGGGTTGTGGTTTTGCAGTGTGTAGGGCACTTGTTGAGGAGGTAAAGAGTCCAAACCGATGCATAACATTTCTGCTCCACTGGAATCTCCCATGAAGTCAGTATTCCTTATAGCAAGCTTTTCTTATACTCTGAACTTCTTTTTCTACCAAAAAAAAAAAAAAAGAGACTGCTTACCTGTCATTTGTGGTCCATAGAGTTCCTCTTGTTTTGGAGTACTGTGACTCTACCACCATCCCCACCTTGAGCCTTACTGCTGCAGGAGCTGGCTGAAGTGTTCCTCTATCTGCCCTAGTTGCTTTTCCTGATTGCAACTTAGAGGTGCCCTTACTAAAAGGAGACTTGGTCTTGAAGTGTTACTTACACATCTCTGCCTTGCTGAAAACCCTTTTGGGCTGGTTCTTGGTATCACCTGACCTTGGATGTCAACAAGCGTTTAGTCTTTGAGGCTGCATGATAAGATAATCATAACAGAGCCAGAGCTGACAAGTGGTGTTTTGATGTAAGCAATGAGCAAACAGACAGATCAATAAGTGCTGAGCAAGGCACGCTTCACCTCATATCGTATCGACTTGCTGCAAAAATAATGGGGCAACAAAATGAAAATGTGTTGTGTTCTATCTGAGTTATGGTCAGTGGTTATATATAATATAACACAATGTATTAACTCGGATAGGACTCGCCGATGAGAAACATACAAATGGGCAGGCGCAAAATGTCCTGTCGCTAAACGTACACGGCAACACGGCGAGATTAATTACACAGAATATGGGAGGAAACGAAAGCAACCATAAATTTCTATTATTATAACCATAGAAAGAGCATGAGAAAGATTTATGGCAGTAAGAGCAAAATTTCTGTGTCCTGTTAGTCTGACTGTCTAATGTGTGAGAGATTTATGAGGCCAGTGAGTAATGATCAAAAGTACTTAAAAAAGTTTACCATTTGTTAGCTTTTATTTTTGCTCTTGTTGTTTATGAGCAGTGGAAGGATGACACTGGGCTGACTGGCTGTTGGTGGGAGTTGTGCTGTAGGTTGGGTATAAACATTTTGATTTCAGAAGCTCTGATTTTCAAAAGCCAGATGATAGCCAAGGTAGAGAGAGGCACAAGGCTGCACTGAAGGAAATCTGGTATGGTTAGAGAGTTGGCTCGCAGAGGTAAGATGAGCAAGAGCACTGAGACAGGGAGGCCCTTTCTTGTGCTAAGGTTGCTTCTTATACACCAGAGACTCTTCTGCTTTGCCCTCTCTTGCTTCTGCTGATTAATCACAGTGGGCACCCTTGCAAAGGATACGCCCATGTGTTGGTGTATGAATTCTTCAAGTGCAGGCAGGCACTCCTGTATCTCCTACTGCATGCCCACACTGGGAGACATGATAGGCAAGTGTATAAATGGGGCTGTTGCCAGGAGGAAGGCAGAGTCCCTGCAGCAATCAGGTTGCAAAGAGAGAAAAGTTGTGGAAAAAAGTGGAATAGTGCACCGTTGGCCATTTATTGCCTTTGAAATGGATTGTGTGTAGCTAGAAAATAGGACGTTTTTCACAGCTGTGTGGGCATCTATCTTATCTCCCAACAGCAGAGAGAGAGCTGCCTCCTCAGGGACTTACCAAGATAGAAGATGATTATGGCTGCTTGGTTAATTGTGATATGACATGACAGGGAATATAATGTACCTTGATGATAATTATCACTGACCCAGCCAGTTTTGCAAAGTTTGGACAGAGTATAGAGGGTTGCTCTGATGGATCAGCTCCTTCCAGGAAGGCTCTCCTGCAGCTCTCAGTCTTCACAGGCACTCTCTGGGTGTGCTGGAGTATTTTTTGTATATTTAATTTAAGAATCCACATATAAAAAGAAAATAAAAGCAAGGTAAGAGTCTTTAAATTGCCCTGGAAAATAAGGCTGTAAGCCTGGAATGCATTTGCAGTGGGTTTGAGGGGCAGTAAATGCCATAGATATTGCAGAATCAAGTAGCCTTTGGAGTCACAATATTGAATCCAAATGTTCTGCCCTTCAGGACTTACCAGGGTTGCTGTCCTCTCACTTCTCTGTTCTTGTGAAGCAGGGGAAATCAATAGGTTCATCTTTGCTGCAATTGTTGGTCAGGGATATAAGAAGACATCTAAGCACATAGTGGAGAGGGTAGGTATTTTAAAGCAGGGTGTAGCAATTCAGATATTTAATAGGTTCTTTCCCAGTTGTTGCCCAAATTTGTTGGGAAATCATAAGATTTTGAATAAGCTTTTTCTGCTGATAGCATCATTCAAATGATTACCAAACTACTTTTGTCACCCAAAGGAATTATTGAAATTGTTTTGAGCAGCCAAAAGACCAAGACAGTACAAACATAGTTTGCAAAAAAATCCCAGGCCATTTAAAAAAAAAAAAAGAAAAAGGAGAAGTCTGTCTTTTGGGTATTTCATTGCTAAAGAAAAATCCTGCTTCAGAGAAAAAAGATGCTGAAAAATACTTGAATAGCTGTTATTCAAAAAGATGAGCCAGATAACCCTAAACTTAGCCAGATAAAAGAGGTGACACCATTATTTCGAGTAACCCCTCATAGAAATGAGAACAGAATTTGGCACAGTGAATAGATTCTTAGCATAAAAATGAGTATATCCACAAAATTGATCCTGATGCCTGATGTTACTAAAACATGCAGAGCTCCCAGCAGCAACTAGTGCTGTTGGAAGGAAGGCACATTATTAAGCTGTCAAACTGAATTTGAGCCTCCTGTTGCTGAAGGCTTTTGTCTTAGAAAGTATTGTCTTAACATTTTGCCTTAAATTTTGTCTTAAAAAGTAGTATGTGCTTTGGGGACCTCTGACTGTGGTTTTGGACTTTTCCATTGCTGGTTTGGGAATTTTGGAAGGAATTTTCTTTCAGAGGCACTAGAGATGGTGGTGCACGTGTTTGTGAAAGCCTGTGGTGCTTTGTTCCTCCTGCAGATTCACCCCCCACACGCTTCCCTGTGTGCAGCCGTGGGTCGGAGCAGAGGGACATTAACCTTCTGTACCAAAAGGGTTATCAAAGACTGGACCAGGCTGCCCAGCAGTGTAGCTGAATCACCATTCCTGGGTGTATTTAAAAGCCATCCAGATGTGGTGTAGTAGTGGCCCTGGTAGAGTTAGATAATGATGATCTTAAAGGGCTTTTCCAACCACAGTGATTCCGTGACTCACAACCCAGCAGAACTCTCTTGCTTGCATCCCTGCCCAGTGTTTTTAAATCTGCTTGCAGCAAAGTGGCTTCTTACTGGGGGCAAGTTGTGTTTCCTGTTCATGGCTGTGCTCTGACTTCTTTGCTGCATCACACTTTTGCTTGGGGATCAATCTCTCTCTCCTGTTCTTTCATCTCCACACCTTTCATCTAGTGCCCCATTTTTGGATGGAGAGGGAAGTAAGTGGCAGGAAGAGGCCAAGAGGATCAAAGACACCTTGGGGACTTTGAAGTCTGGGAACACTGACTAATACGAGGGGCCAAAGGAATGAAAGAGGGTGCAGTAGGGGGGCACAGCCCAAAGGGGGAAAGGGGCAGGGTTTTGTCATTGAGTGGGGGAGCAGTGTTGGAGGGATGTACTTTCCTTTTTCTGGGGTTCAAGGATATGAGGCCATTGACTGATGGCTTTGCTGCATGCCAAGTGCTTGCTTTGCCCTAAACAATCTGGAAACAGAAGAAAAAAAGAAGGAAAAGTTAATGAGTAATTTGAAACAGGGAATATCTGCATATTCATTATTAAAAGAAAAATAAAACAAATCCTTAGAAAGTCAAGGGAGTCCCTGGAGAGGCATCAGTTAGCTGGTGATGAGCTAGGCAGGCATCTGCACACACAGATTGATTTTTCCTGCTTTCTCATCAGTCCTCCCAGGCTGGAGTCTCAGCCCAGAGCTGTCTGAGCCCTGGCTGTAGCTTCACCAATACTTGCTCTCTAGCAGGCCGTGGCTGGGAAGGAAAAGGAGCTCCAAAAGGACCCCAGGAGGGATCTTTAGTGACAATTAAAAGGCAGAATAAGTGTTTGATTAAATATACGTTAGTACCTGCTAGGAGTAGAATACACCTGACATTTGGTGTTTTCTTCCCAGTACTCTGATAAAAAGTTAATCCACTTGGGGAATAGGACTGGGAGGTGGTCGTGATTTGTCTTCCCTGATTGCTTACAACCCTCTTGTACAATCCTGCTTATATGGGCTGTCGAGCTGCATCTTAGAACTCATGGGCAGCTCACTCCTGGCCTTGAGCAAACCTTGGAGTTGCTGAACTTTGCCAGCACCGTTTGCAAGCATCCTGGTACGTGCTGTAGCTCGAGTGAGCTCTCTCACAAGCCAGCCTAAAAATGACAGAAGAAAATATTTTTGTCCTCATTGTATCAAAACCAGGCCTGATTAGAGCAGGAATTTTCTAGAAGGACTATTGATTTTTGCCTCCTGGACTGTACCTAGCAATTTGCAAGTCACGCAGCCATCAGGTAGATCTGGACTTCGGCAGCAAGATAACAGCCCCAGTAAAAAGACTGATCTGTTAACCATTGGCTGGGTGACAGATCCCATTAATAAAAACCTCGGAGTCACCGTAGCCAAATCGTGAGTCTGTCCCAGCTGTAGGATTTTAGCTGGAAGGTGGCAAAGGATATGTGCAAATTGCTAGGACAGCACCTTCTTCACTTCAGAGAAAAGCCACTTGAGATGAGGAATCTTGGTTTCTCCTCCAGGATTAAAAATAAGGAAGGCTTTTTTCTTCTGAAGAAGCACCTTTCCCAGGTTTCTTTGCCCGTCTAATGGAAAGTCTGTGAAGTCCCCAACCTTCTGCAGATGTGTTTGTCCTACAGAGTGTATCAGGCATTGGAGTCAAGACCAGCTTGCCTTCAGGAGGAGAAAGGGTGTGCCTGATGGGCTCTCAAAGTCCCATCTTGACCCTTTTCTTGTGGTTTTGTGATCTCAGCGAGACTATAAAAATCTAAGCATTCTGCTTGAGATAACTGATTGTGCTTTGTGGTCACTTAGAACCATAGCTCTTATTTTGGATGTTGAAACCAGCTATTTGGAAAGATATTTTCTCTCTTTTTAACTTGTTTTTGTTTAGAAATTTTTGCCGTTTCAAGGAAAACAGCCACCAAAACCTAAACCCCTAACACTTGCAGAAAAGGCATGGAAAAGATAAAGGTGGGGAGAAAAAGAGATCTGCTACAATGGTTAACTGACACAGGAAAAAGAAGGATGGAGGGATGCCTGTGCTCTCTGTGAATATCTGCAGTTGTGCTCCTGACCTGCTGCTGCTGCTGCTAAGTTTCATGTCCCCCTGAGAGCTCTGAAGCTTCATCCTACAGCTACCGTGCAAAGCTGAGTGCTCAAGTGTTGTGCATGGGAGGCTGTGAGGCCCTCCAAAGTTATAAAAGTCACAAAAATGATGAAAATTTGGGGTTCTACCCTTCTCTGAGGCTCGTGGAGGTGGCTTCTGCTGAATTACTGATCTGAGGGGCTTGGGGGCTGGCTGGCTCTGTTAATAGTAGCACTGAACGTACCAGATCTTTTCTGTATCAAAACCCTATTCTAAAAATACAGAGCACGTACCCACCAGGAAAGCTTGGTGTCGAGAGGCTTTGAAAGATGCCTGGCACCATTTGGAAGCCAGCTGCCTACGGCAGCCAATGCTGAGGTACAGCCCTGGTGCCTCCAGGGCTCCTGAACACCAAGAGGAGTTCAAATGACTGAATCTTGTCTGCCCAACGATGCGGAGAGGCCCAGAAAAAATGCTTTTCACTGGGTGTCCAGGGCAGGAGGAGAAGCATCTGGCTCTGGCCCAAACGGCTCTTCGGGCTGCGAGACAGCTCAGCGCGAGGCTTCTCCCGAAGCCTTCAGCTCTCCGTTGGCTATAACGTGCTCCTGGCCTCCTGTGGAGAACCACTGCAGCCCTCTTTGCATGCAGATTGTTAATGCATTGTGCATGAGGGCCCTAATTAATACTCTGCTGCAGATAACGATTTTACATTATAGCTATTAACCTTGGCATATTTCAAACCAATTGCTGGCACGTTGGGGAGGATTTTGTGTACGTTGCGTTGGGAAAGAATGAATTGTGGTTTTGCATATTTTATATACTGGTTTTCTTTAGTAGCCGTGAGATTCGTGTCGGGGAAGAGGCCTGCAGTAGGGTATTGGCTACTCCAATGGTCAGGGCATTAGCCAGGCATTGTGGAGCCTCAGGTTCAGTTTCTTGCTCTTCATTGGCTTCCTGCAGGTCTTTTAACCTGATGTGTGCAGTGGAGATAGAAGTGTTTCCACACTCACAGGGGTGGATTTGTAGTCCTGAGAGAAGGTAACCCCTCCTTTTCTGTGCCAAACACCCCTTTTTCCCAGATTTTGTAAGAAAAGCTCCTCAATTCCCAGCTCACTTAGGTATTCATCTGCAGTGATCCAATTCTGAACTATGTATCATCAAAGTTTGGATGATGATGATTTTTCAAGTGAGATTTTTTTTATTTTTTTTTTTTTAAAGATTTCTTTTTAGCAGTTAATTAATTTCTCCCTAATAATAGATCAGAATTGGTAGAACACTGGAACAAGTTTCCCAGGGAGGTGGTTGAGGCCCCATCCCTGGAGACATTCAAGGTGGGGCTTGATGAGGCTCTGAGCACCCTGCTCTAGTTGAGGATGTCCCTGCTTGCAGCAGGGGGGTTGGACCAGATGAGCTCTGGAGGTCCCTTCCAGCCCAGACATTTCTATGATTCTATGAGACTTGATTAAATGAAGTAAGCGTGTCAGAAGCCTGCTCTGGTGGGGTCTGTCTGAGGCACACAGTTCCAAGGAGGACATCTGGTTCAAACTGAGGACAAGGAGTCTTGGAGGCTAAATGCCACTATTAGCTGATGGGCACTGGTGCTAATGGTGGTTTAACATGTTTGCATCTGCAGTTCTTTATCTTGTCAGTCTTCCTGGGGGTGTTAGGAGAGAGCACCTCCCATTGCCATTAGACTTGAGTTCAAAGCACCCTGCAGACCAGTTTCCTCTGGCAGGGCAAGTGCAATGCCTGAAGCAGGGCTACAACCTGCATTTACTTTAAGGAGAATGTCCAAGGGTTCTTCAGGCCTTTCCAGCTCACCCATTTTCTTATCCTCAGTCCTCAAGTGATGTTTAAATGCAAAATATCCCAAAGTGCCGAACCGCGAGGAAACCTGCCCCTCGTTTACCCTGCAGTTGCCATGATGTGTAATGGAAAAAGAATGCTTATAAGGCCACTTTCTTTTGGAAGAATTTTGTTTCTGATCCAACTGGCAATAACTCTAACTCTGTGTAAACTATTTTATGGATCTGTATAGTCAACAGATCAATTTTATTACACTTGGCCTCTGCAGAAAAACTGTAAACTCCTGCTGTTAGCTGATGTCTGGGAAATATGTTTACAACTTTATTCCTTTCCTTTGGTGACATCAGTGTATTTAATTTTTTTTATTATTATTTATTTAATAAAAAATGTGCAGTGCTCTGTCCCATGCTATCTTATCATGCAAAACTTTTCCACACGGCCAGCTCCAGCACAACGTTTTGTGCTAACGAGAAAGCATTCACAGCCCTCAGTAATGACAGGTCTTTTGATTTCCCTGCACTGGTGAAAGTTCAATTCTCCTTTGTCTTTTGACTATTAGCTTTTACTGATTTTAGAAGATTTTTATGTAGTGTGCTTGCAAATCCCAGTTTCCAGTAAATCCCCCGAGGTGACTGAGAAAGCAAGATTTGGTTCAAAATGAGTTAACCCCTTTTAAAATGATGTAGAAAGTATTAAAATCTGTAGGAGTGAGTTGCTGGTATTCACAGCCGTGGTAGCCAGGGCACCAGAGTGGCTTCCTGAGGCAGCCATGCTCCAGCCCGTGACGAAGTTAGAGCTGGTAGCTACCCCAAGCACATCCCTCCTGCCATTTAATTGGCTTAGTGACAGTTTTGGTTTATGCAGGGAATTGGGCTGTGGCAATGAGCTACCCAGGGACCCGAGTGCTGCTTGGCTGAGAGCAGGGGCTTCTCTATGGGACATCAAACCATTAGGTTTTTGCAAGCTGGCACTGCCTCTCTGGAAGGATATATTTGAAGGGAATGTTGGATCAGTAACTTTAAAAGCCTTTTAAAAATAATCAAGTTTGGGAACATGTTTTCATGTGATCTAAGCTTCTTCTAACCCAGTACCCCATCTGTGACAAGCATCAGTGCCAGATGTTTCTAGATAAGACATGAAACTCCCACAGCAGTAGATAGGGGATGATTTGCCCTAAACGGAGGTCTCACCCCAACCTTGCATCAATCCTGGAGGTGTTTCACTGTGCACACCTGGTGGACAGGGAAAGCTCATGATACACTCATTATTTACTGAGTTATGCTAAATAAAAATATACAGCTTTCTCACCAGTCTCCTGTGCCATCTTTTGAGGTACAGTAAACTGGCATTTTCCTTTTCAAAGGAACTGACTGCAGAGGCACAGGATAGGCAAAGTGGGAAAGGACCTCCTGAGTGAGCTTTAGACACGGGCTGCATTTGGGAGCCTTCGGATTAGCAAGAGGGTAAACAAATGCCAAATCTCTCTTACATGAATAGGAATCAGTGAAAGGCACTCTGGTGAGCCCAAAGTCATTTTTTGGAACGGATTCACACTTCAGCTATGGCTATGATATCTTGGTAACTCTATTATTTCATATTTTCTCTTGGTTCCTATGCAGTTTGCAGATTCAGGGTCAGGCCTTCGCTAATGACAGCTCCTCGCGTTTCAAGGTGGCTGGATCAGCAGGATGTATGGCACGTATCCACGGAGCTTTAAAAATATCTCTCTACATGACATATGCTGTTTGTCCCTGAACACCGGATAGGTTAATTGTTAAAGAAACATTAATAACATTAACTGATGGTATGGCTTCCCACTGCCTCTGCCCTGGCAATCTCACACTGGCAAATGTATTAATAATCTTATCGGAAATGAATGTCGTTGCTATGCAAGTAACTCAAAACTAGATAATTTGAGAATAGTTTGGATGATTACTAATTAGATCCACCGACACAGGGGAATTTGAATTATTCATGACTGGCTGAAAACAGCGGGTAATTCATTTGTGCACTTCTCTGCAACTAATGCGAAAGTTGTTTATTTTTCCCCACACACCAACCCAGACGATCTGCTACAAATGTTACAGTGCTGATCATTTCACTGTGGAGGAACATCAGGGCTGTGAGGTTAGGGTAAAAAGCCTTGAAAAGTTAGTTGGAGAAACATGTGGACAAGCCATGCTTTCAGACATGAGCTTTAGTCTTTATTCCTTGAGTTTCAACAGGCCAAGCCAACATCTAAATTTCTGAGTAAAAGTCCAAATTGAGGTGTTCATGCACTCCTGGGGTAGGTGAGGAGATGCCACATGGTGGCACCTGAATCCATGCATGCAGGATTTTTGGGTGCTGGGGTGCATGGGGCTAGCTGAGAAGACACAAGGTCACCCTTCGCAATCCCTCTGATCTCTCTGGACTCAACCAGCACCACCCTGTCTCCCTCCAGCAGAAGCATCAAGCATTCTCCAGACTCCCATCTGATTTGGGGGAACACTGTGAGGAGCTTCCACCTCTGACAACGCTGTGTGTAAACGTCGTTCAAATCTGACACCCCCAGATTGTTTTTCATGAGGCAAGCAGCTCTGCAAACACCTTCTGCTAGACATAGAGTTTGCTAAGGTGAGCTGGATAATTCAAGTTGAGGACACACAGGAGGCAGTGAAAGGTGTTCTCCAGCTGTGCTCTGTTTATACACAACTTCAAAATAGTGTGCAGAGGCTTTCTGGACTGTCTGATAGCTCCTTCTGTCCTGGTACTGAGCTGAGCACCTCAAACAGCAAAAATGCCTGAGGAAACCAATTTTAGGATGACTCCTTTTTGCCTTGCTCCTTCCCTGAAATTGCTCTGATTAGTTTTAAACGGGGGGGGGGGGGGGGTGCGGATGAGGAGTGGGTGATAAGAAACCGACACAAAGAGAATCCACACTC